>LPNX010735762.1:422358-471787 GCA_001517045.1 Pseudotsuga menziesii
TTCCAGCTTTGGGTTGAGCAATCTCAAGCCCCAAAAATTGACTTAAGAGCCCCAAATCTGTCATGGAGAAGGCTTGGTTCATAGCTCCTTTTAAGGAAGCAATCTCAGCTTGTGAGCTTCCTGTAATGAGGAGTTCATCAACATATTACACAATGATCTTTAATGAACCATTAAATAACTTCAAATATACATTTGGATCTGATTTGCACCAAACAAAATTCAGTGATAGCAAGAAGCTATTGATCTTGGCATACCAAGCCCCGGGGGCTTGCTTTAGCCCATACAATGACTTTCTCAACCTGCACACAAGAGAAGGGTTAGTAGCAAAAACTTGAGTCTGCTGCATATATATCTCTTCAGTGAGATCTCCATTCAGGAAGGCACATTTTACATCCATGTGATGTACCTCCCATTCCTTTGAGGCTGCAATGGCTAAGGCTAGCCTGATGGAATCCATCTTTGCCACTGGGGAAAAAGTATCATTGTAATCTATGCCATGAACCTGTGAGTAGCCCTTGGCTAACAATATGGCCTTGTACTTCGGTGGTGAACCATCAGCAGTAAATTTGTTCTTATAGACCCAATTACACTGTACTAGTTTTCTCCCTGGGGGAAGATCCACTAGCTCCCGTGTGTTGCTCTTCTGGAGTGAGATGAACTCCTCCTTCATGGCTGTTTGCCATCTTGGATCTCCTACTGCTTCTTCATATGTTTTAGGATCAGAATCCACCATCAAATAGCATTTTTCAGAAAACATAGGATCCTTCATTCACAGACCATTCTCAAATTGAGATCTAGTCCTCCTTGGGTCATTGGGATCCCCAGCTAGCTCACCTGCTGCATGTAGTGTCTTGGCTGCCCATTTTGGCCTTGTGGGGCTGTTAGGGTATGCAATAAACTCATATCCATCAGAAAAATCAGAATCAGCATGTTCAACAAACTCTTTACTTACTTCTTGAGGTTCAGGTGGTGAAGAGGCTTCACCAACTTCCACTGCTGCAAGGGGTTCTTCTTCAAACTGAACACACCTTTCGATGAAGGCTTTGTTTGTGCTCAAATTTATCAACTTGTGCCCTTTTGAATATTCATAGTATCCAACAAAAATACACTCTTGGCTTTGGGGATGCAAAGCCTTCCTCTTCTCTGTCGGGATTCTAGCCCAAGCCTTTGAGCCAAAAATCCTGAAATGGGTCACATCTGGCTTGTGCCCACTCCATGCTTCGAAGGGAGTCATACCATCAAGCTGTTTGTGAGGCACCCTATTCTAGATATAAACTACATAGTTGATAGCTTCATCCCAGTACTTTGGTGGCAAAGTTTTGGCCTCCATCATGCATGTTGCCATCTCCTTCAGTGATCTGTTCTTCCTCTCAGCAACACCATTTTGCTGTGGTGTGTAAGGGATAGAATGCTACATCTGAATACCTACATCTGCACAATAATTAATAAAATCAGACTTGACATACTCACCACCATTTTCAGGTCTGAGGGCCTTGAGTTTCCTTCCAGACTGGTTTTCAACCAAAGCCTTAAAGACTTTGAATAGGACAAAAACTTCAGACTTGTGTTTCAGGAAGTGAACCCAGCAATACCTGGAAAATTCATCAATGAAGGTCAATGCATATTTGGCCTGACTCGTGGACATATGAGGAAATGGGCCAGCAACATCACTGTGGATCAGCTCGAGGGGTGCAGAGGTTCTCTCATGACTAGCTCTCTCAAATTTGTCCTCTGGGTGTTTTCCTAGGATATAGCCTTGGCAGACTCCTTTGGAAAAATTTATCTTGGGCAACCCTATGACCATCTCTTTTTCACTAAGATATGAAAGATACTTGTAATTTAGGTGGCCAAATATTTCATGCCACATCTTGCTGGCTTTTTTAGTATGAATGAGAAGAGAAGAGGGGTTTGAGTAAGGTAGGAAGTGTGAGAACATGTATACCTTTTGAGCATGATTCGCAACTCCTTTTTCAATGACTCTACCAGTTGAAATCTTTGTGATCTCAACTTCATCGGTGGAGAATATGACCTTCTTAGGAGACCCAGTGTGGGTCATCTAGTACACTGACAGGAGGTTGGAGGTGAGACCAGGCACATACAGCACATTGCTGAACTGACCATGATCAAGATCTATCCTTCCTTTGCCTTTACTTTCAGTGAGAGGTCATCTCCCAGTACAATAGATGGTCCTTTCGACATATACAGTGAGGAGAAGACCTCCTTAGTCGAAACCATGTGTCTTGAAGCTCCAGAATCAATGATAAAACTGGGTGAGCTTGATGTGCCAGCAACTAGAGCATGAACTCTCTCTCTGTCATCTGAACTTGATCCTCCTTCTCTCTTCTTTGAGCTTTTTGGAAGGGAGATGCCATTCTTCTCCAGAAGTCGGGTCAGCATGTCTATCTGCTTTTTCATACAAGATATTTCAGAGTGATTTCCCTTATTGCAGTATGTGCACTTGTTCATTTCACCTTTGTTCTTCTTCTTCTGGTAATTCTTCTTGGGACCTTATTGATCCTCTGGAGACTGTTTCTTGTCTCTCTTTTTCTCAGGTGGATTTTTAGCTTTATTTTTGATTTTTGAATCCACCCTCTAATCTCCAGCAATCAAAGCTTGATCTTTGTATGGTTTGATGGTGCCCATCATCACCCGCTTGTCCTATTCTTGTGTGAGAGATTCCATGAAATCTACAAGTCTAGGCATCTTCGAGGTTCGAGCTGTCAGTTTTGTGGCATAGAAGGTCAAAAAAAACACTGAATAATCAGGGCCCAGCTTCGAGAGGATGGACAGTACGAGCTGATCATCTTTATTTTCAATACCACACTGTTTCAGCTGCAAAACTAGTGCTTTGAACTTGGAGAAATATAGCTGCAGGGATTCAAAGCTCGTTGGACTCAGAGAAATCAGCTCATTTTTTATTTGATGTCCCCTCATCTCATCTTTCTTTCCAAAAATATCAACAAGCTTCTCCCATACTTCTTTCGGTGATGTCAATCCATCGAGATGGAAAAGGAGGTCTCTGGAAATACTCAGACACAGGAGGCCATAAGCCTCATCCCTCCTGTTGTGCCATTTTATCTTCTCTGCAGCTGCATTGGGCTCTACTTCTGTTGCCATAGTCACCCTGTAGAGGCCTTTCGCTCTCAACAGTATCTCCATCTCTGCTTTCCATTCAAATAAATTGAAGGGAGTCAAGATAGTTTTCTGTGATTGATCCATAGCTTAGAAAATATGTCCCGGCTGTTAGTAGAAGGCTCCGAGTCACTGATGTCGAACCTACAAAACAATTTTTGAAGGAGATAAACAACCTAAAATGGCTCTGATACCATGTGGAAATTAAGGCCAGCAATAGATTAATTTTACTCACAACAATTAACAATTGATCATGCAAAATCCCTCACAAAGACACTGAAAATTGGAGCTGAAAACTAAACTGTATTAAATCAGTGTACAATAGCCAACCCTGTAATAACATAGTTTTTTGAATAAATAACATACATCAGGGATTCAAATGCATGAGGAGCAATTCGAATCTAGCATAAAGCAGGCTTACTAAAAATAAGCAAATCCCCATAGGTGTAAAAAGCTGATCCCAAATCTGTCATGGAGCTCACGAATTGGAAAAAAGGCTTAGGCAAGCTAAAGAGTGGTGGAATGGAAGCGCATACATGTTTTTGCATGGAGAAAAGAGAGGAGGATGTGTAGGACAAAAAACTAGTCAACCTCACCTAGTCTATCTTTTCCTTTTGCCTTAAAACACTGAAAACGTAGGCAATAAAGCAGAAAAAGTAGAAGGGCGCTTAGGAGGCCAGGAATAAAGCAGATTTGATTCCTTGGGCTTTCCCATGTGCTACATGAGTCAAATGAGGCAAGTTTGACCGCTATGGATAGGTAATAGACAACTTGCACAAGGTGGGACACATGAACTAGGCTAATAAGACATAAATAATTAAATTAATGTCTAAATGGGTAAACTATGGGTTGATTATTCTAACACATCTTTCTGAAGATGTGGCAATTGTGAAAAATTGTAAGTAAGGGATCCCCCTATGAATAGGAAAGGAAAGTTTCCAATTCTAAAGAAGCTTTGAAAAGGTTACTTTGGGTAATTTCCCCCCACATCCAGGAAAATTACCGAAAGATAACAATAACTACCATAATTTCCATAACTAGGAAATGCCAATGAAATTAGAGTTACAAGCCCATATAATTTGGAAAACTATCAGTTCTAACATATAATATTTGGGCTAAAAAAATGAAACAAGGAGTATTTTTTGTGTTGAATATTTACCATAATATCCCACTAATCCGAGTTGATTTTTCATTGTTGTTGGTCACACAATAGGATGAGATATAATCACAATATAAATTATCACGTCAATCATAAAAGTTAATTACAATTAGAAATGAAATAAAAGCTCAAATACCTAGATATTGATTGGTTGTGATGATTTGATATGTGTTTAACATTGCTGCTATATATCTCCTCTAAACGTTGTTCTACCAATTTAACAAGCACTTAAAGAATAAAAATAATAATAAAATAATTAGCAAATGTATTTATGACTAAATAATGACTAAAAATACTTTAGTGCATGCATATCTAAATGAGATCCTACTGGTTTCAAGAATAATCTACTAGAGCAGTCTAATATTGGAGAAAAACTCCCAAGATTTGATGGAGTAGTAGAAAAGTCAACATTGACTTTGGTGTTGCTCTGTTGGATCAAGGGAGGTTTTCTCCAAGATTATCCAAATCCTAATTTATTCTTTAATAGACAGGGCCAACCACATGAAGTCCGAATCTCTTATGTCCCCTCCCCCCCGCTTGCATCACTTTCACTTTCCTAGTACCCAGACTATCTACAATAAAATATTTGAAAAAACATAGAATGACTCAATCATAGAAACTAGGAAAATAAAAACTTTAAGGTAAATGAACATATCTATGTATAAATGATAGTTTTAGTTAATCATCATGTAGGTTATGTCAACTATTTTCAAGTTTGTGATAATAAACAACAAGTAACATACGACACATCAAATGACGTAAAAATTAAAAACATGTAATTAACCCATGCATATAAGTAAAAATTTTAAAGAGAATAAATCAACTTCATCTTAAAAATTTTAATCACTAAAAATATGTTATCATAATATGCTACATACTACGATCATTTTATTTTTTATTTGTTTGTTTTTGAAAGGAATTGACAAAGGATGTCTTTTTCTCCTTCTTCCCTTTCAATTGCTCTGGTCTCTGCATGTCTTATTGATGATTTGGTCGGGTACTCACGACATGGAGGTTACTGCAAGGGGGTGCCAGATCATCAGCTGCGATAAAAAATAAATGTTAAATTGATATTTTTTATTAGTATTATTGGACTTATTTCATTAACAAAAAGAGCATTGGAGTGTTGATCTTTTCCTTCTTCAGTAGTGGAGTCACACATACTAGTTTCATATGTGGCCATATGTTCATCTTCTCGTGTAGCCTCATGCCCTATATGCTCTGGAGTTTAAATAGGAAAAATTATAATTAAAACACCATTTGAAATTAAAAATTCCTATTTCTAATCCATACTGCGGTTTTTGAAGTAACACACTACCTTCAGTAGGTGGAAATGGACCCCCCCACTAGGATATGTTCTAGTAACGACGAAAATTGTATCTCCATTGGTAGACTACTTAAAACAAACAAATGCATTACTTTATGGCCAAAAATAATAATCAATATATTGTACAAGTGTAAACTGTGAATAATCTTTATTTAATTTATTTACTGGTGTGGAAGATTAATCCCTGCAATATTGTGAGTGGACCAACCTTTGTTTGTGTTTAAGCAAGACTTGGTATCCTTACTTGTATCCAAGCTCAAGGTATTCCTTTGTTAGAGATTCTTTGAACAGGTTTACCTGCAATTTTGCATAATAACATGAATATTGCTTCTTTTGTGCAATTAAATTAAAATCGTTATCAATTGTTTTTAATTCAAATATTTTTTTTATACTTACAATTCATTCAGCTAGTCTCAAGTAACCAACCATACCTAGTTTTCGTTTCCCATGTTTATCTATTTTGTCATGTGTCACTTTATATGTGTCTAGGAAAATATATTGAAAAGTATCAAACACATAATTAGATGTCCCAATGATGATGTAAAAGTAAATATAAATCATCATACAATTACACTATTAAAAGAGTCGCATACCTTCCAATCCCAAGCGGTGTTTTTCCCTCTTTTCAGAGTGTTTTCTCATTTGCATCTTCCGATAGGGCCTTCCTGTCCCTCTCTGGAATCTTTTGAGGATGCTTATACCAAGCGTTCTTTTATAGATGAACCCTATATTGGTCCAACACATATTTTAAATATGTCCATGCCTTTGAGATGACTCTAGTGTTGCTAAAAGAACCCTCACTGAACAGGGCAACCAATTTGAAAATAAATCCATCCTTTAACTTGGAACTTTGGGCATTCCACCTTCTGCATATGTTGGGCCCAAAGGTATCCAAACTAATGTCATTCATGCATCTATAAAATGTGTCATTTACTACAAATGATATACTCTTTAGTTTAAAATGACCAAAAATTATACATAAAATACAATTAGACCATATTTAATAATGAAAACATTATTCTTAAATACATGGAAGCTTGTCTATTTTCAAAGGGAACAACTCATAATTTACCAAAAATGTAACCGATAGTTTTCCCATGCTAGTGACATAGGAAGATCCAGGAAAGCATGCCTCAAAAATTGCAATGTCATGTTCTTCATGTACATCACCTTATGCACATTCTTGCATGCTATATTCAAGGGGTGCAATACCGGAATCATTCATGGGATGTGTACTGGATTTAGTGACTATCAAATCATACACATGTGGAGAGAGAGCATAGCATCCTATATTTTCTAGTGTCAGTGTATGAATTTCACTGTTACTAACACCGAGCTCCCTAGGCTAATATTGAGGATCAACATTCCACAAATATTCCTGTAAAAATAAAGGGTTTTTTATAAATAACTTATAAGAGTAAATAAAGGAGATAACTAAACATCTTGTTTACCCCATAGTACTGAATCCGGTGTGCCATATATTTAATATTTTTATCTATGTCTTTTATCCTCAGCCGAATCAAAAGAAAAGAAGAAAATTTGGCATTTAATTGTATCATGAGTTTCCTTATTGTTTGCGTTGGGTCGGTGGATAAGAAAATTCTTCCTGATTAAGAATTTCTTCAAGATGATTTGTGGACTACTCTCATATTGGTCCCTTCCCCCTGTCACCCTGGGACAATGGTACTTTCTATTTTACAAATTATATTAAGACAAATCGAACTTGTGACTATACAGTATTAAATCACAACATGTATAACATGCATTAAAAATGTTTAGTACAAAGAAAGTGTTAGGGTATGTGGTATTTTTTCTAATTCCTAGTAATTCCAAATAAAATTTTCAAATATTCTTGTAGAGGAATCTAAGAATACATTGATTACGGTTAGATATCATGAGAAGAATACATTAAACATTACACTAGCATATAAGAAGTAGGTATTGGAAGTGAACATAAGGTTGGCAAAATTAATGCGCCTGATAAAAACAACATTTTGATAAATAGGCTAATGAGGTGATCTGTGCATATCTATTGCAGGAATCCTTTGCTAATGAAAAGTTAGAATAAAAAATATCTAAATTGGAGGAGCAACTCAAGCAAGAAAAGGTAGGCAGTAAAGCTTGGAAGGCACAAATTAAGAGGCTTAAGACAGACCTTATAGCAGTTGGGGTAGATATCAAGAAGGTACACGAGATAAATGAGGAATACAAAACTACCAATATCATACAGTATGTTTAGAGAAAATATTTGAAAATCAAATATACCTCTCGAGGATAGTAAAGAAATAAAGATAATATGAAGGAATTACAATGATTATGGTAGAAATTTTCTCATATTTCTCTATATTTGTAATATTTGTTAGCAACTTGCTCTAGGAGCATTTTTTATATATTTTTTAATTTGTAAATAATAGGGGGTTTGAGGTTTATGAAGAAAGAGACTTATTGTCTTGTAAATCTTTTTTCCTGATAATTAATAAAATATTAGTGCATAAGTATAGATTTTTCCTACCAGGTAGTCTTGAAGTTTGTCATTTTCCTTCATGTATGTTTCCTTATCTCAATTTCCATTTGTGTGTAGTATTCAATATTTAATTGGAAAATATATGATCATAAGTCATCCATGATTGATGATCTAATTTCATAGCAATTAAATATGTTAGTACATGCAAATTTGGGGAGTTTCAAGATATTTTGTCACTATTGGGTTGAAAAAGTAAGAGTTGAATGAAAAGGATATTAAGTTGAAAATTTCACGTGGTGGCTGAAAGCTTAAGACAAAAGGATATAGTAGCATTGGCAAGGTTAAAGGAAAGTAGAGACAAGGTTATAAGTTCAAGTGATCAGTAGTTGTGACCAAGTATAAATTAATAAAGTGATAAAATTTGCAAAGTTGGGAAGCGATAAAGTAAAATAGTAGGTTGACAGTGGAGGATAGCATTGGTCCCATCCTGTTAGGATATTTAGACACTTAAGAGTTAGTTAAGATCAACTTGTGTAATATATCTGTTAGGTAAAAGTGTGCTTCTTTAGTATGCATTAGTATGCATTTGTAAATATTATAATCCGACGGTCACGATATGTTCTAGACATATAGTGATGCGACGATTCAACTTCTCTTAGATCATACCTAGCATTGATCTATGGCTTAACACCCAATTGGTATATGATCTCTATTTAAAGAGCATAGAGGGTCCTTGGCTAGTTGATCGATTATTAGAAGCTCATGTAACTTTCTTTCTTTTGCATAATAAATTGCTCCAAGTAGCTATTTGGCTGGGGCCGTGGACTGTTTCCCTCTCGAGGGTTTTAACCATGTGACAAACATCGGTGTGTTGATCTATGATCTATTTGTGTGAAAATTTTGCTCAAGGTGCTTGGTCTTTTGGGAGTACAATGTATACCCAGACATGGTATCAGAGCTTTTATGAAGAGCCACTTTCGATTTTGATCTAGATCTGGAACCGATATTGCTGAAACTTTGAAAGGGTTTTTTATTCTATATTTTTTGTGCATTTTTAGCTTATGGGAGCTATTCCATTGTGTCCGTAGCACCGTTTCCATTGGAAAATAGTTTTCGTTTCATCAAAAATTGTTTTTGATTGTTCCAGAAACACCCATTTCAGCAAATCTGAAGGTATAATGTTACAGTGACGGATTTGCTTTTTTTAATCTCTCATATCTTATCAATTTTATTATTAGATATTTTTTGTTTTAGTCTTGGACTATTTCCTTCCCTGATTGTGTATGCTCTTTTTCGTGCACCTTGCGCGATCGCGGCGAATCAGAAACAGTAAGGGAGAGTTTTTTCTTGTCTTCTTGGCTACGTATTCTCTTTGTTGTGCACCTTGTGCGATCACGAAAAATTAGAAACAACAAGAAAACTTGAAAACGTAGACTTTCTGGGTAAGCTAACCAAAATCTAACCCCATTGTGTGGAAGAAGAAAAAATTGTTTTTGTTTTTTTGTTTTTTTTTTTGTGATTTGCAGAAAGAAAAAAAAGGCAAGCACGAAGAATGAGAGAGAAGAGTAAAAAAAAAACCTTCCTCTTTTCATTCTTTTACGTACCTTTTAAACTTAGCTCACTTGGTCCAAAGTTGCTTTATTCCTTAATAGGTCTTGAGTTCAAGTCTTATTAAGCTACTTTTTAGTGCAAGCAATTTCTATTTTCAAGTTACTTTATTGTAAAAGTGCATCTCACATAAATAAAATAAAATAAAAAGTGAGGTTCACTTTTATGGCAGATATTAACTTGACCAACTAAAAAAAGAACCCCCCTCTTCCGAAGGTCAACCTTTGACAATCACTTTATAATAAAGTTGTTTTGAAGTGAATCACTTCTGTAGAATAAGTGGGTTTCACTTTTATAATAATGTTACTTTTAAATGGTGTGGCAATAAATTAAAAGTAACGTTATTGTAAAAGTGAACCTCACTTATTCTACAAAAGTGATTCACTTCAAAGCAGCTTTATTGTAAAGTGATTGTTAAAGGTTGATCTTGGGAAGAGGGGGGTTCTTTTTTTAGTTGGTCAAGTTAATATCTACCACTTCACTATTGGGGACATTTTCAATATTTTCTTTGATTAAGAATAACTTCAACATCCAGAATCAGTTTTTAGTGCCATTTTTTTTAAACCGCATATGTTTTTGAGCTCTTTGCAACCAGACAGTTAGTTTCTGTTTTTTCAGCCATTATTTTACAGTATGGCCGCCCCTTGTGATATTATACTTACAATTTCTAACTATTTCTCATGGAAATCTCGTATGGAGGATGTTCTACGAAGTAGGGGACTTTTTAGGATAACCTCAGGGAAAGAAACAGAACCCATTGATGATGATAAGAAAAATAAATGGGAAAATAGATGTGATGAAGCTCGTGGATTGATTGGGATGTCAATCTCTATTGATTTGCAATTCCACATATCTGGAATTGATGAACCTGATAAAGCTTAAGAAAAATTGGAATGTGTTTGGTAAACAGAATGAAATTTGGGGTCATCAACTTGAGAATGAGTTGCTTTCCTTGAATCCAAATGATTTTTCATGCATTTAATACTATTTATCTAAGTATAAAACTCTTAGACTCTTATGTGCAGAATGCAAGATTAAGAAAGAAGGAAAACAGTGTATTTATCATATTCTTTCAAAACATGGACCTGCATTTTCTATTTCTATATCTACATTCTACTCCATGAAAGAATCCTTGACTGCAGCTAGCTATCAAGAGCCTAGTCTTGAATCATTTTGTGATTACTTAATTAGAGAGCAAGATAAGCTCATTCATCTTGGAATAATTAACAATGCAGATACATCTGCGAAAGCCTTATTGTCCCGACAGAAAGAAAAGTCCAAGCCTCTCAAGAAATAGAATTCTCGTAATAATAAGCCAAACAACAAGGGTCCCAAACCCTCTTAGTTAGGTCCTTCCTTAAAACATGACAAAGGATCCAAGCCAAAAGGAAAGAAGACTGAGCATCATTGCAATTTTTATGGGAAAGATAATCATGATGAATCTAAGTGTTTCAAGAAGATGGCAGCCTTGGAAGTAGCAATGAAGAAGCACCACATCCCACTAGATTCGTCTTCAGAATCTAACTCTCATGGACATGCACTTTGTGCTTCTGGTTACTCTTATGTTGCATCTTCTTCTTCTACTTCAAATGAATGGCTCATTGATTCTGGAGCATATTATCATATGGCTAAGGATCAAGCCATCTTTTCTACTATGCATGAATGTAACACCAAACAAATATTTGTTGGTGATGATAGATCTCTAAGTGTTGTAGGATTGGGAATAGTTCCAGTAGAAAATGGTCATTTCAGTGATGTACTATGTGTTCCAAAAATTTCCTGCAATCTGTTATTAGTCTATCAAATTACTCATTCGGGTGAAGGTAAAACTGTGATGTTTACACCTCACCAAGTTGTAATTAAGGATTTTAAAAATCCTCAAAATTTCCTTGCTACTAGAACTATTGATGATATTACCAGGTTGTCCAAATTTAACAACTTTGGGTCATCACCTTTTCCTTCAATTTTTGTTGCTCATAGTGATAACTTGAGCAAACTTTGGCATGAGCGATTTGGTCACTTAAATTATCGCTCATTGCAGAAACTATGTAAAGAGAATATGGTGACTGGTCTTCCAATGGTATCTTGTAAGGATCGTGTTTGTTCTAGTTGTGTACTCAGAAAACATCATCGGGACATTTTTGACAAATGGGCCTCTTGGCACGCCTTGGTTCCTTTGGAGCTTGTGCATAGTGACTTGTGTGGTCCTCTTCCATCTACTTCCTTTTCTGGTTTCAAATATTTCTTAACTTTCATTGATGACTACTCCAGATGCACTTGGGTTTACTTCCTAAAACTTAAGAGTGAAATATTTAACATGTTCTTGGCCTACAAGGCCCTTCTTGAAAAACAATCTGGTCATCAAATTATTAAGTTAAGATCTGACAATGGCGGAGAATATGTTAACAACAAGTTCACTACTTTCTACACTAAAGAAAGAATCCAACAACAACACACTGTTCCATATACACCTGTTGCAGCTGCAACCTTTCCCAAATTTCTAAAAAAATTTGGACCCTCCTTGTTGATTTTGTTGAAGACCATTCTATCTCCACTCTACTACACATTTGGATTGTTTGAGGCTAGTTGTTTTCTTGCTTTTTGGGAAATTGTTTGTGTCTGCAAATGCATTGGACTATGGAACTTAGCAAGTTGCATGATGTTTTATCGTTATCGAAGCTTGGTCGAGGTTTAAGTTGGAATTTTAGATGCCACTATTTCGGAGGACAAATGAAGATTGCGTCGATGATTAGTTGTTTCTTTCACCGATCACGTGGTTTTTTGTTTCAAATTTTGGCTTTGCGATGTTTTTTCGAAATGTTTTGACTCTGATCGGAGGCCGTGGGCTGATTGTGTTCCATCGTTGCAGCTCCAGAGTAGACTAATCGTTCGTCACACTGCTTTTCCTTTCGCCAATGTTTTGTTCTATTTTTCTCCGATGTTGACTGCTCTGCGGAATTGTTGACCGTATAACTTCCACCGTTGTGGCTATGTAGCGTACTAACAATCTGATGTTGTAGTAGATCTGACCTCTGACGTTTTATCTCACCAAATTTTGGTTTGTGCTTCAGAACCCTTAGACCATTGGTCACCTGCCGTTGCGACGTTCCAGTGAACTAACTGACCGATGTCAAGTGTTTCGATTCACCGATTAGGATTTTTATATGCCCGTTTCTTGATCATTTTCCCACCATTGTTATGAGCTTGTAACTGGTTTCATGAATGACGGGTGTGCTTTGTTTTTATCAAGTTGATTTTTTCACGTTGAAAACGCAGTCCCAGGTTTTTTCTTTCAATACTCATTTTATTGGTATTATGGTTTATGTTTTATTGAAAGTAGTCTAGATAAATGATGAGTTTTCGTTTGATTGTAGACAGACATAGGAAATTTTCTTAGATCCATTTGAATATTACTGCAGTGAAGAAGATGTAGTTGGAGGACAAAGCATGCTAAAGCATAAAGAAGCAGAGTTGCTGCTCGAGGAAAAGAAAATAATGAAGGTCTGAGACCAACAAGGTCTCAAAGGGACCAAGGAGTTGTAGAGCATAATAATTAAAGAACAAAGGCTCAAGCTAGTGTAGTTCATCAGTTACCAAGCCGGTCCCATTTTTATAAAAGTGTTTATCTGAAGCGTAACGTTTGAATCATGAGCATTCGCAAAATGACAAAACTATGAGATTAAAATGGTTGGTGGGAAACCCAAAGGCCAGGGAGCTGGTTTTTGTATAAATATCCAAAATTTAGAGGAAAGGGGGGAATTTCCCAATGAGACTTGTAAAAAACTTGTTGTAAGAGGAACTATTTCATTTTGCAATAATAAAATTACAATTTTGCCTATTGCAGAAAGTGTTGTGTGGCATTAGAGGAAATTTCAACTCAAAATGGGCCTTTTAACTTTAACTCAAATTCCATGTCATCATGTGTTAGCCAATGAAATTGCTTTAAATTTGAAATACCGTATAGGTCTTAAACACTTTTTTAATATAAATTTGGGGATAGGTATCATAAAAGAAGCTACTTTTTTTGTTTGTATTTTTGACATATCTCCTCGTGTTGTTACTCAAATTTTGATCGAGAGAGCTCATTGGATGTGAAATTAAATTCTGCATCCAACGAGTACCCACTCTTCATACTTTTGATGGACCCCGCTACCCCAAAAACAAGAAATACCTGAAAACACGTGATGATGACATCATCATCATCACATTTTTTCAGGTATTTCTTGTTTTTGGGGTAGCGGGGTCCGTCAAAAGTATGCTGAGTGGGTACTCGTTGGATGCAAAATTTAATTCCGCATCCAATGAGCTCTCCCGATCAAAATTTGAGTAAAAAAATGGGGAGATATGTCGAAAATACAAACAAAAAAGTAGTTTTTTTTCTTTTCTTCCTCCAAAATTAATAAATATTATTTTATTATTTTAACTATTATTTTATTAATTTTTTTAGGAGGCCCATTTTGAGTTGACATTTCCTCTAATGAATGTTCAAATGTGGTAAAATGAACAATGTTGAAGGAGAACTATTTCGTTTTCAGCTGTGTTTCATTAACTGTGAGATCGTTCTAACTTTCTGAACCTATGTTCTTGTATGAATGTTGGTTTATTTTATGATAATTTCCACTATGAGTAATGAATGTTTTAAAAAATGATGAGCTATCTTTTTGTGCATATCTCTATTCATGTTTATGTGTTTTGATTCTAAGAACAACTATCTGCATGATTTATCTTAACATATGAGTAGTAATACATTACTCATTAATTGATAATCTTGCTCCCTAGGGACAGCTTAGTTAGTATTGTTTTCTGTTGTGTGTGATTTAGATGTGAGAGAGTTTAAGACGAGAGGTAAGAACCTACGCATCACATTGTGACTGCTCCTCGTATTCTTTATCAATCTGTATGTTAGATAGGCACTTTCATATCATACTTAAAGTTAAAAAATACAAAAATATACACGGTGGATCGGGCCGCAACCGCTAAAACCCTTTATTTGTGTTACTTGACCTACGGTAGCCAGACCACAAACCGGACGGATTCCCCATACCAAATAGTCATGGGCTAGTTGGGAACATTGGCTGGGGAGAATTCCTTGTTTTTGTTGCCTATGAATTTTCAGGTTTCAACAACACCACAACAAAATGGTGTAGCTGAATGGAAGAACCGCACTTTAAAACAAATGGCTAATTGTATGATCCACTCTAAGGGACTAAGTCTTCAATATTGGGATGAGGCCATAAATTGTGTAAATTACATAGTTAATCTCACACCCACTAAAGTTTTACAAGGTATAACACCGAAAGAAGCATAGAGTAAAATTAAACTAGATGTAAGTCACTTTCGTGTGTTTGGTTGTGAAGGATGGGCTCACATTCCGGATGAAAAATGGAAAGCATTGCAACCTAAAAGTGAAAAGTGCATATTTGTTGGATATTCTAAAGATGTAAAAGGTTATAGACTTCTTCAGCCCCATTCACATGATATAATCATTAGAAGATATGTTAAATTTTGATGAAAATCTCTTGGCCTATGAGCCTAACTTGGCGGGTGTGTCATCTTTGGCCTGTGAGCGTGATTCAATGATTATGCCTTCTTCTTCTTCTTCTTCCAAATTCCTTAATAGGATTCCACTCCAGCTTCTGATGATGACAGTGAGGATGAAAATCCACCTCCACCTGCTCATATTCCTCCAATTGCGCCAGCATCAATACTTCCTTGATGGGTCCGTTCAACATGTGAAGCAGCTAGTGATCTTACCGGTGATCCTAGATATCAACATCAAACACGTTCTCAATTTTAGCAAGCCTCTTCTCTTTTGGCTCAAGTTTCCAAGAATCATGATCTAGAAACTTTTGCAGATGCTTCAGGAAATCCAGATTGGGATGCAGCTATGGATGAATAATATCATTCCTTAAGGGAGAACAATACTTGGGATCTTGTCCCTCTTCCAAAAGGAAGAAAACTTTTCAGATGTAAATGGGTCTACAGAACTAAGTATGCATCAGATGGAAGTGTCACTACTACATTTCGATCCAAAATCCGACGAAAAAATCCGACGGTGCGTGGATTTCTCTTTTTAAACTTACCAAAAATCACAAGGATACATTTTTTTTTTGTAAATGTGGCCACAAGCGTCGATGAAGCGACGGCTATTCTCATAATCGTCGGTTAAGCGACGAAGCGTTAGTAAGCGTCGCTTAAGCGACGACACCTTTAATTGGTCAACTATTTAACATGGAAAGCGTCATCGCATATCCGACGCTTAGGTTCATTTCCTACCCATTAGGCTAGTGGGTATCTATTGAAATCTTCTTTGTAATCCTTATGCCAAAGTTGACAACCAACTAGGGCCAACTAGGCCAAACACAATTCAAAAAAGCTAGATTTAATTGCGACAAGGATGAAAGATCATACACAATCTTAATACCATCAATAAAAACCTAACTAACAAAAAATTAGATGTCACCTAATTTGCAATATACACAATACAAAAGAGAAACCACCCATTTTCAATGTACACAGTAAAAAAGAGAATTTTCAATGTAAATAATACACAAAGAGAAACAACTCATTTTTCAATGTATACAATATACAAATGACAGATTATTTTTATTTTAGATGGATAGATTTTTTATTGTCACATATTTCTATAGACATGGATATATAAGCCTCGTATTGATACATAATGTCAATACACTACCATGAATTAACAAAATCTCTATGAGTTGAAGTGACCATCAACGATATTCCTTTGTACCCTCCATTGTTCAAAATTTGATTTGAATATCCCACCACTCAAAATATTGTGATACTTTGTGTACAAATCATGACCTCTGAGGAAGTTGTTCTTTAACACATACTCGATGTTCCCAAAATTGTAGGACATAACCTAGTCAAGGTTGTTTCACCATGGATCCTTGAACATGAATGTCCCTCCACTTTCTATTAATAAATCCAATACTTAATATTATAAATAATGGGGGTTTAATATTAAATATGACAATATACCCACCAAAGACCATGTTACAAATCCTTTTGAGTACCTTTATAACTAAATATTTAAATACACTAGAGAGAAAACTACCACAATACCCATCTTCAACCCATGTAAAATCTATCCCAACAAAAGTATCAACATCCACAACTCAATTACAAATCTAATTCTTGTCATTCTCCTTGGTTTGAAAAGTTGAAAAATTGAATGTACCATGGATACTTTTTGATGCGACTGCCTCGTGATCAAGGGGCGATTTGAAATGCTTTTACAGCTTTATCATCTTTAAAGAACTCGAAACAACCTAGGAAAAACTTATTTTCGGACTTATCTGCTGATTTATCTTCTACAGAAGGATCCAAGATAGGAGGCATATCGTAAACAAGAGGTTCATCATAAATAGGTTGTACCTTGGATGTTGAAGCTCTCTGTTCTGCCAAAGTGAACTGCTTCCTTGCATCGAGGTACGTTTATTTCTCCTTCCGAGGATTAAAAACTGGAGGTTTACCTACTGCCTTTCTAATCCAAGTACCATTCTGCTGTCCTAGGGTTATTGAATCTCTGAAGCTTCGAAACCACTTCCCACAGGTGTGACGAGAAGACTGAAGCACCCCACCTCATTGAAACGAATCTCGTCCTGAGGGTTTGGAGACCTGGAGTTCTTGTCGATTTGGGTGAGGGGTTTTCTTGGTACTAAAGACAAAGTTATGTGGCAATGACATCTCCATTGTCGTACTCTCTGGGCATTAAACTCACCAACAGTATGCTGATTGACTGATGGTTAACTCAGGTCAAGGGATTCATCCTCTGTGTATAAATTATGCCATTTTGTGCTTGTTGATTCTAAATTCTTGGTTCGATTCCCTCTTCTTGGTTTGAGGATAAAAATTGGGGCATCGTTTGTCGAGGTTTAAAGGAGAAGAATGCACTATTGGAGAATACAAAGAATGGTTGTAGCTTTTTAAGCTCCGCACTGGATGAGTTAAGATTCCTCTTGCTATTTTTACAAGCTTGCAGAGGTAAATAATTGTGTTCTTAAAGGGTTTGAATCGATTGATACCTACCTTCCTTTCCATTTCTGGTCTTAGGTTGAAAAGTTGAATGACTCATCTTTATTCCCATGCATAATTTCATGTGTATGTGTATTTCTCCCATGGGCAAGTTGATGAGGCCTTTAAGAATTTTTGTGCTCTAACTACTGAAAATTGAACTCAAAAGATCTCCATACCTCTGCGTCTGGCTCTGCACATTGATAAAATGATCTGGGTTTTCCTCTCTATCTCTGTTTGATATATTGAATATATTTTATTTATTGTCTTGCTCATATGATAATCCTTGTGGGTTTGCTTACTGAATCCATATGATGTTGACACCATTAATCAAATTAATTTGGCATTAGTCTTTGAGGGAAACCCCATTTTTTTTCTCTTGCTCTGTGGGCTATAATTAAACTTCTGGACTGAAACCTTGGAGGTCAAAATTACAATTAAGTTTTAGTAAAAGTGTTTGTGTTCGTTGCAAACAGTCTTGGGTTTTGAACCTCCGGCGTTATTCAACCTTTGGCTTAGTCTCAGATAATTAACCTTATGATGTTGTTACATATTTTCCTTATGTGCAGCATGGCATACTATTGTTGCTGCTTGCTCACGTCTATTTTAGTTTTTTCAATGCTCCCAATTGTTGGAAAATGTATACAGAGATTTGAAAGAAAAAAATTGCAGTATTTTATCAATATAAATCCTGCACCTGCAATTAAGATGGCCCAGTCTACACCTTCTCTCATATCCATAACGAAGGCACATGATAGCTTGTCATTGATTCACATTTCTTCCTTGGCCTTCACATTTTTTCATGGTCATTCATTGAAAGAAGAAGAAAATGAGAATCCAATATCCTTTACATGCATCTGGTTGGTTTGTGAGGCATCCGGTTGGTTTATTAGCATTAAACAATATCATCATTGTTGTTCTTATGCAACATATCAATATATTTATGTCCAATATAACTTCATTTAAGGATTTTCTGTTTGTGTATTGTAGTTATTCGATGACTCAATTCAACATCATATTCATCGCTTGTGTGAAGCATGATCCTCGCACAAAATTCAACCACACTTTCCTTTATAAATAGAACCCTCTTCAAGATTTGGTTGTCTGCCCAAAACTAATTGTGACTTGAAGCACTAAATAACTCAAAACCATATGCAACTAGGAAACTAGAGGTTAAGACTGCAAATGCTTGATTGAACACAATGAGTGAACTCCTTACTATATAGATGGTACCATGCAATCAATATATGACATAAGGTTGCTCCCAAAAAAATATTTTTAGTCTAGTCTCTTCAAGAGACTTGCAGTCAAACCTATACACCCTAAGAGTCGTTATCATTATGCCGTATGTTTGGTATGTCAGACCATCCAAATATTATACACATTTTAGCTCTCCTCGGTAGCCACAATCCATGCGAAATGGGTTTCCTTGATTTTCAGTTTAGCCAACCTTCAGCTAGATGGAAGCCTACAACCAGGGACCAATACTATTCAGATGCTTAATTAAGGAAAGGAATGAACTCTGCACAATCTAGATGGAAATACAAAATCAATCTGGGACAGTTACAGAGATTCCATTGAAGTTTCTTCTTTTGTCCATCTTCTTGTAAAGTTATGTGGTCAAAGTTCAAACATAGGCTTTATAAGAATCATCTAGGGGATATCATATATTTTGTATGTTTTCACAAAGAAACATTGCTATTTCATTCTGGAACCTGCCCCTACCACATCTTAGAAAATTAGGGTTTTCTTGATCTGGGAGGCAACTGAGAATGGGAGATGATTTCATTTCTTACATAAATGACAATCAGGAAAATAAAGACTTATTATTGTTTTACTTGAATCTAGACATCCTGAGACATTCATGATCTACTTAAGAACTGCATAAAGTTTAGGATGCAGCCATATTAACTAAGACTCTGAATATAGGGAAATTTTAGTTGTCCAACAGATGGTATCTTGGTAGACCATATAGTCTTCCAAGACCAAAATTGCCAAATTTAAACTGTTCTGTAAAACATTTCAGGTTAGGTATAGTACAAATGCATTATTAAGCATAATAGGTTATGGACAAATCAAGGTCAGTTTATGTTTCTTTAGATGGGCAGTTGGTAGAGTTATAAGAGATCAAACTAGGGTTAACAGCTTCCCCAATGAAGACTAAATCTTAACAGTGTATATAAAATATTAAAAACAGCAAAAACATTTGAGAATACATAATTCAATTGATTACAGAACACAATAAGCATTTCTCACTTTCGTTAATGAAACATAGTTGCTAACATGAATATAAAAAGACAACTAGCATGATATAATAATTCATCAAATAAAGAGTTATGGAAATAGAATTTACCTTCAAGTGTTCCCTTGATGTTAATGAAAGTACAGTAGTAGGGATTGATAAGACAAAATGAATAGTGATGCTGAGAAAAACAAATCAACATCAAAATTGTATTTCAACTTGTTAGTATCACAATATCACCTCAACTTCTTTATTCAAACATCGAAAACCACAAGCTGAACATCAAAAATACAAATCAAAGTTTCACTCAGAAGTGTTTTATGATCCAAAAAAAATAGATTTGACCACAGCCAAAAAATAGGAAGAGAAATCCACAGCACCACCAGCATTAGAAAAAACATTGCAGCTGAGCAATCAAATATAAAATAGCATGACAAAGAAATTACCGTACTGTAAGCACAAATATTATCTAGTATATCCCCAAAACTAGGGAAGGGAACACAAAGGGAATTGGGGGTGGATACATTGTTAGAAGGGAGGGGTTGCAAGAAAAAATTGGATGATGGTGTCACTGAAAAAATGCTTTCATGATAAAAAAAACCTTCTTGACACACTACTAGGGCATGAGGTGGAAAATATTTCCAAATTTGTTGATGGACAACACTAGGGATGAAAAGGAAAGTTCCATCTTTAGGATGAGATTAACCAGAAGATGTACTGGGTCCTAGGCAATGTACTAGGTTCTTAGGGAATTCTCACTTAGGAGGATGTCACACTTTAGACTGTATAGGAAAGTAGCTCATATGGAAGCTATCATTGAACATGAAAAAGTCACTATCTACATGCACTTTTAATAACAAAATAGAGAGAACCACTAAATAGCATTGCATCAGAAATGCAACATGTACATAACCCTTTCACGGCCTTCAATGTATGAAAGAGTTCCCATCCAATAATGACGACCAGAAGTTTTAAAAAAATGGTGGGTCCCTTTTGATAAGAATAACATCTAACAGTCAATCAAACTAAACTGGGGATGTTTTTACCTGACAAGCACATAGATAATACGATGTAACTATGTTGACACAATCACAAAGGAGGAAACATGAATTCATGATGAAAGAGAAAGAAATGAGAGAAACCTTATTATTATACAAAAATGACCAAAATAGGTCAATGGGGCTCACATGTAAATCCAACAACAATGGTAAAGTGGGAGCGCCTAATACACCTGAAAGGACAAAGGACTGTACAAGGACAAATATTAAGATAACAACACAAGATAAAGCCAAGGAGGTAAACCATATACAATAAAGAAATACCCTAATCTATTTGACAGGAGAGGAAGAATACTCGTCATTAGAAGATTGACTAGAAATTCTCTATATTTCTACCCTAGGGTAGAAACAGGTAGAAACAGTTAGATTGATTGTTGTAGGAAATTCTCTAGGGTAGAAACAATAATCAATCTACCTGTTTCTACCCTAGATTGATTGATTTATTCAGTAGAAATACCCTAATCTATTTCTACCTTTTTTATTTAGCTTACTCTTATGCACAAACAGAACTCAAAGGCGAGCCCAAACTGCATCTGAATCAGAAGAAAAGCCCACTGCCTGTCTGTCAAACTAAAGGCCCAAATGGAGAAACTGGGGATGTCATCTGTATAATGGCCTGGGATAAGGACCAAGCTGGACCGTCCCTATTGAAGCTCTCCTAGCATCCAAGTTAAATGGATCCCTGTTGGAAGAGAGACACTAATTTATGTGCTTTTGTATGCTTTCAAATAGAAAACATGTGGCAACAAAATGGAATATTTGCAAGACAGAACTCATCCTATTCTCCCCAAGTTATTCTCAAGGCAACATCTAATTCAAAAACTATTTTTGACCATTCCAGTCATTTTAGCTACTTAGTAGTGGGCTCCTGATGTTTGCAGGGTTCTATTGGCACCTAGATCCCTGGGATGACAAAATGTGAAATTTCTCTAAAACTATTGATATTGATGTTGATATGCCTGAAATTCTGTAACACTGTCAGAGTTGATAATTATGTTGATATTCATGAAGCTTCTTTGTCAGGTACAGAAGCAAATGATAGTGCAATGCAATAGTAACTTGGCATTCCTTGTAATTTCCTTCTGATACTTCAACAGTCTCTTTTTCCTTTATAAATGAGTTTCCCTATGTTCCCCGTCTTATCCTAAACTAGCAAGTTAAATCACCAAATCCTTTATTTTCCTACTCCACTCCAGCTCAAGCTGCTCCTTCTTATAGTTACCCTTTTCCATAAATGCCTCTATAGTTCTTATTCTACCATACTCTGCTCTTGAATCTATATCATCCCATCACACATTTCATGCTTCTGGGTCTCTATCGCCCTCCATATTTAAATGAGATGACAAATAGTTCTATCTGAAAATAGATCAAGCCAAAAAATCATTGCCGAAACCCGGCCCAGCTATTGGGAAAACTAGGGGAATTTCAATGAAATCAAATCTAAGTTTTCATTAATTATTAGTTATTACTTATCTTTTCCTGTTAGCTACACACATGCTTCCACAATTAAAATTATTTATGTTTTACCTTATTGTCTTATTGAAAAGGAAAACGCGTCATTAGAAGATTGAATGGATCACAAACAGAACTCGAAGACAAGCCCAAACTGCATCTGAATCAGAAGAAGAGCCCACTGCCTATCTGTCAAACTAAAGGCCCAAATGGAGAAACTAGGGATGTCATCTGTATAATGGCCTGGGATAAGGACCAGGATGGACCGTCCTTGTTGAGGCTCTCCTAGCATCCAAGTTAAATGGATCCTTGTTGGAAGAGAGACACTAATTTATGTGCCTCTGTATGCTTTAAAATAGAAAACATGTGGCAACAAAATGGAATATTTGCAAGACAGAACTCATCCTATTCTCCCCAAGTTATTCTCAAGCTCACAAAAGTCCCGGTGGTCGAATCTGAATTTAGGTTAGACCCATCAAGCATTTGTTAATATCTAGGCCCAAATCAAAAAATAGTTTACAAATATCTCTCACCGCAAACAGCTCTTATGGAATCATCTTTTACTAAGACATACAATAACAGAGCAGAGTTGTTGATCACAAAACTTCATGAACAAAATCATGTTTCTAAGCACATGGACTGGTAAAATGCACTTATCAAAAGTGGTCACCTGAAGTAGCTCAAAAATAAGACATCCTCAACATTTTTTACTATTTTTTACAGTGGTATATAAGTAATTTGCAATGTTTTTTTCACAAAGTTAGTAGTCGTTGTCAAGCTGCAATGGTGCATCACAAGGTTAGAATATATAACAGAATACAGGAAGCAATGATGAATATTAGTGGATGATACTTTGAAGCCTGTTAGAGGTATGATATGTTCAATAGGAAAATCATGGATCACAGTTGGCTTAAGGTGGACATCCTTGTTGCATCACGTGTTGACTTCTACTTTAATGCTATCATAACATGGGGTCTACTAACAGAGCATTCATAAGGTTTATTTTGAGAACTGTGCCTTCTCACAATGAAGATGTCCAAGTCCTTGATTTGGTGGGGTAGGTAGGTTTGTGGGACATTGATAATATGGTTGTTATTTAATATTACCTGACCTAAAGAGGTTTTTCAAAACAGCCAGTTTCTGGAAGACCCACTGAGATATTGTTTAGCATAATCAATATTTCTCAACAGTTCATATCTAAAAATTAGCAAAGTTTTGGTTGCACTGTTCATGCCAATAGATTGGGTGTATAATAATTATTATAGAAATGAGTATCATCTGACAATAGGGTCTTGGTGTGATAGTAAAATCTATTGTGGATGGGTTTGATAGTTAAAGAGAGGTGATATTTGACATCATTTTTGTTCTCCGATGATGATTTGCCTTAATTGGATGCTCTGACATTAAGTGCACCCTCTCCTGCAACAATTTGGGTAAATTGCATTATTGCATATGGTTGAGTTTTTCCCTAGTTCTCGAACCAATGTTGCAACTTCCCTGCTTCCCTCTTGAAGCTTGTTGTCAAAATCCTTAAAATATTATACTTTTAGCAGCATATTCTGTGGATGACGTTAATAAGTAGTGAAGAGATTCAATGGTGTAAGATGAATAATATTGTTGAGAGTTTTGAATTTTAGTGGAGTCTCCTCTGGTGTGAGCTGAATGAAAGGTTCATGATGAAGTTGTGACATGAGTTAACCTATATCTCTTAGGCAGGAAGTGAAAACTAAGAGCTCATCCCCACACTTATTTTCATATTATTGGTTGTCTGAGCTCATCCCCACACTTATTTTCATATTATTTGTTGTCTTACTTAAATGCACTTCTCATTTATAGCTAGAGATGCCTTTGAAACGTGAAACAGTATGATAATGTAATTTTCATCCCATTTTCTATTTGGTCTTAGGGACGTTTAACAAAATCCATTTGTATTCTTTTATGTAAAGAGCAGTGCACCAATATGCAATGATTGAAACACTATGTTTACAAGTACTGATATTGTGGTGAAGGATCCTAGTGTTGGATTAGAGGTTTGTGCTTCAATATTTTTTATTGTTTTTTAGATTTAGGGGAGTTGATAATTGGCTGGAATCTTGGTTAAAATCCAGCTAGAAAACCCTATGCTAGTGCCAACAGCCCACAACCCAACACCTACTAGGAAACTTATGATTTAGATGGGAGTTTTACTAACAGTTCTGTTTTTCAATCTTTTCTTTTGGTGCAGGTTGCACTACCTAAAGAAATCGTTTCGTTTGTATTTGCAAGGGAGTATAATGTACATCCTGATATTCTCAGCACATCATAAGAGCACCTACTTCTCATTCCACATAAAGATTGAGTTATCACAAAATATTATAGGTCATGGATTATTTTTTTGTGGGGAAATAAGATCTATAATGATACTGAGAATTTAGGCTGTAGAGTGATAAGTTGCTGTGTAAGATCTATGAAAGAGAGAACTAAGAATATTCGAGGTAGTGATGAAATGGAGAAAATAAGAACGCAAAAAGTGATTACTTTTACCACAGCCCTATCAATATCAGAGAGAAACATTCTACAACTAAGTGCTATTGTTGTTTTGCTTTCTTTGTTGCAAGGTCTTTTAAGGGATAGTTTTAATTGAAACTTTTATATTTGTGCTACATTTCTATGACTTAGTCTCGAAAATAGTTTGTGTATTCAAATAATTATAGGTCCTCCCAGATAAATTTTAATGAGCGCAGGTCTTGACCTATTGCATCTATCCCATCCGTGCCATCCCATATGGTAATGTTGTTGTTAAGGATGTATTGGATATGATAAATGCAGATTTTCCAAGGGGGAAGAGTATGGACTGTAAAAGATTAACCGCTTGAAGGGAAGGAAACTACATAAGACTTAAGGAACGCTGGAGTAATTTCTTAACTTACAGAGATCTAATTGGGATTCAATGCTGAAGAATGCAAGACTCGACTACTGTAACTTTGTGTTCCATACACATTATCTAGATAGTTGGAAACGAGTCATGGCTGCAAAGGTTTATCATGCACCAATTCAAAAGTGTAAATAGAGTCCTGTGTTCTATTCGATGAAAATTCATCTTTTATTTTGTTGTTTCTTATGTAGGTTCCAGGTCCATTTTAGCTATCTGGTTAGTGATTAACCAGTTTCTGATATTGGGTTGCTTACTGAATTGCAGGGATCATTTAGCAGCACAGGTTTGGTGGTTTCTTCAAAGCTTGCCCATTTTTCTGACATGTACACATTATGTATATCTAGCTTCGACCCCAAATCTATTGCTGGAAATTCACCTGTGGAGTTTACTAAGAGTGTTACTAAGTGGTAAAGGACATGAGATTGCACTTTGCATTTACTTGGGGGAGGGCCTTGCTTTTAATTAATTTTTTGAACTTTTTCATTATATTTGTATTTAACTTGTTTGAAAATGTTTTGCATATTTCATTGCTCATGCCAACTTGTGTTGTTTTGGTGCTCCAGGTTTACTAAGGATGGAGTTTTGATCGAGACTCTTTTCTGGAATGACGTGGATAAGATAATCAATGATTATGGGAATGAGTCTCGAAAGGATAAGTAATCCCAAAAAAAATTTCACTGGGGCTTAAGTCACCTTTTTTGAAAGCCGGAATTGCACACGTTATGCGACCTTAAAATAAATACTTCACAGAAGGGATATCCAATGGTCTCTCTTATCTAATTAAACACATTGGGGGTAGATGCAATTTTCCTAGCATTAAAATATTTTCAGATGGTAATGTAACTGATTAGCGGCACCTAACATTGAACAGTTTAGTGGGAGTCATTCATTTTCATGACAGATTCAATTTATTTGTTTTTCAAATTTCCAAGTTATTCATGAACTATTACATGCATGTTTAATGTTTGAATCTGTGTGCTTTTTTTTCTTTTACAAAAATTGAATGAATGATACTTGCACAATGATGTGCATCAGCGAGAGAAAGAGCTCTGAGATGCCCTTCATTTTTCTAATATTGTTCTGGTATTTAGTGGTGTCTTATTAATTTTTCTGTATGTTATTTATATTTATGCTATCATTGGTTAATTTTGAGTCATGTCCAAGAAGTAAAACTTTTCGTTCCTTGAAAAGATGTATTGAATTTGTCATGACGATTTTGTCGAGTATAGTATAAGTAGTTGGTCTAAATGTTGTAATTCATAAATTGGTAAGTTTTCTTTTAAATAAATTCACATGTATTGAAATACGTAAACATATAGATTTACAACTATCTGGAATTTTCTTGTGAGAACGAGCTCTGAAAACTATATTACAGGCACAAAAACTTATTACTGGCACAAAAACTTGTTTAAGACCCCCATATCATTGCCATGGACTGTCATAAATCCATTCTTAATTTCCTTCACTCCTCCCATAGTTGCCTATCAAATTCCTTCATTAAAAGAAGCCTTGAACCCGTCATAAAACTTGCCAAAGAGGACTATCATGCCCAACCAATAACCAAGTTGTTCTGACAGTAATTTCACAAACATTTTTACTTTGAGGAATTTAGTAAGGAAATTGGAACCTTCTTATAATCTCTTTGTCAAAAATATAAGCATATGGACACCATCATTTCTTGACTGAAAGGTACTATTGCTGCTGTTACAATACAATTTGCTTGGGCTGGAAATAGTTGTCTTGACATTAGTGTGAAATCATTTTCACTTTGCAAAAACAAAAGTAACTTGGAAGTTGCCTATGTCATTGAAGTGTTTATTCACATACGCTTGGCCATTGCATATGATTGTTTTTCAAGATATAATATTTGTATTTTTTTTTAAAACACTTATAGCCGTCGGTTAAGCGACGGCCTGTAGGTGATTTTTTTTTTTATTCAATACCGTCGCTTAATCGACGTTTAAGAGACGCTTTTCTTTAGTTAAGCGATGGTTTTCTTTGGTTAAGTGATGGTTTTCTTTGGTTAAGCGACGGTTTTCTTTGGTGAACCGACGACCATGCTGTAGAAGCGACAGCTTGTAAGTGTAGTTTTTTTTTTTTTTTAAATTCTCCACCGTCACTTAACCGACACTTAACTAATGGTAAACTAAGATATCACTTAACCGACGGATTGGAAAGATGTCGGATAACCGACGAAAATCCACCAACGCTTAAAAAAAATCATAGTGTCGTACATGCGACAGGGAAGTGTCGAAAATACGACAATACGGCCGTCGGATTTTTGGTCGAAATGTAGTTGTGTGTTGAAAGAATTAAGGCAAGGTTAGTTGCCAAAGTTTTTTCCCAAGTTGAAGGGATTGACTACAATGAAACATTTTCTCCTATTGCAAAAATGAATTCCATCCACCTTGTTCTTTCCCTTCCATCCTTACATAACTGGGAAGTCCATCAAATGGATGTCAAGTTTGCCTTTTTACATGGTGATTTACAGGAGGAAATTTACATGGAACAACCTCCTGGATATGTTCAGGATAACTCTATCCTTGTCTGTCTCCTTAATAAATCCTTATATGTCCTTAAGCAAGCTCCTAGAGCTTGGTATGCAAAATGGATAGCTTTCTCCTTGACACTGGTTTTTCTAGATGCCATTCTGACCCCAATGTCTATACCAATAAAGTAGGAAGCCATCTTATCATACTTGGTCTTTATGTTGATGATCTTATCCTTACTGGTAGTGACCCTAAACTTATAACCCGTGTGAAATCTAGTCTTAAGCAAAATTTTGAAATGTCAAACTTAGGACATTTGCATTATTTTATTGGTCTCCAAGTCTTGCAAAACAAAGAAGGAATATTTCTTTCATAGTCTAAGTATGCTTGTAACCTACTTCGTCACTTCCAAATTGAATATAGTAAACCAGCCCCTTCTCCCTTCCAATCTGGAGTCAAAATTTCTGCCACTTGTACTTCCCCTCAAGTAGATGCCACCTTGTATCATCAGCTTGTTGGTAGTCTTTTATACTTGACTCATTCTCGTCCTGACCTTTCCTTTGTTGTTGGTCATGTTTCCTATTATATGCAAACTCCTCATGAAAGTCACTGGAAAGTAGAAAAAATAATACTTCAATATATTCGAGGTACAATTCAGTTTGGGATTCATTACAGTACAGGGGGGAAACCTTTGTTGGTTGGTTTCACTGATTCATATTGGGCTGACAATCCTAACGATCGAAAGTATACTGCAGGTTATGTTTTCAATCTGGGATCTGGACCTGTCACTTGGGCTTGTAAGAAACAACAAGCTCTTGTTCTTTGTTCAGCAGAAGTAGAATATCAAGCCGCAGTTAATGCCAGTCAAGAAGCTTTATGGATTCAACAGATCCTTTCATAGTTTGGATTTGAGCAGTAGCAGCCTACTCCACTTTGGTGCAACAATCAAAGTGCCATTAAGCTTTCCAAAGATCTAGTTCTACATCAGCGCAGCAAACACATTAATCCAGGCATGCACTTCATCAGAAATCTTGTTCATGATAGTGTTCTTGAAGTTCTCTATTGCCCTACATATGATCAAGTTGTAGACATCTTCACCAAGTGTCTTACAGAAGCGAAGTTTTCTAAACTTCGGTCTATGTTAGGATTTTAGGAATGCATCCTTAAGGGGGAATAGGCTCTAATGCCTCCTTCCTTCTCCTAATAGTGTCACTTTTGTAAATCCTTCAATCCTATCCCATTTTTTTCTTAAGGGGGGATGTTAGGATATTTAGACACTTAGGAGTTAGTTAATATCAACTTGTGTAATATATATGTTAGGTAAAAGTGTGTTTCTTTAGTATGCATTAGTATGCATTTGTAAATATTCTAATATGACGGTCACGATATGTTCTAGACATAGAGTGATCCAACACTTCAACTTCTCTTAGATCATGCCTACCATTGATCTATGGCTTAACACCCGATTGGTCTATGATCTCTATTTAAAGAGCATAGAGGTCCTTGGCTAGTTGATCAATTATGAGAAGCTCATGTAACTTTCTTTCTTTTGCATAATAAATTTCTCCAAGTAGCTATTTGGCTGGGGTCGTGGATTGTTTCCCTCTCAAGGATTTTAATCATGTGACAAACATCGGTGTGTTGATCTATGATCTATTTGTGTGAAGTGGTTGCTCAAGGTGTTCGGTCTTTTGGGAGTACCCTGTGTACTCGAACACATCCATGGTGGTTGTGCATTTCACTGGTGCAACTTGCACGCCTTTTAAAATTTTTGAAGTGGTGTGAAATATAAACCATGGCTATGAGTAAACTCCTAGTATATTTCACTAACAAAAGCGGTTTAGAATAAGACGAATTTCACAAGGTCTGAAACTATTTTTCAGCTAAAAAGTGCATTTCAAGAAATAAAAAAGATTAATTTATTGTTTAAGAAGAGAAACATCACACTAGTAATTCTTCCAACATGAATTTGAACATATATTTGGCCTTTCTTTTACCCAAGGTATTCCAAAAGACTCGAGTCAAGTCAAGTCTCTTGCTTTAATTTGGATGAATTCTTGGTTGAGGCAATTCATACCTAGTTAGTGAATTTCCACAATCAAAGGAATTTCAAATACCATATATGTATGCTATGCATGTTTATATATTCCAATGTGGCAGGCCTGATTTTTATAGAGGAACTATTTTCTTCAGATCCTTCACAACAAATGAATATGTTGGATTAGGTCAATAACACCATTTTAGAGATATACAAAATCATCCACAATACTAAATTTCCCAGAGTACTTGAAGACATGAAAGACAAGTTCTAGTTGTCTCCTAAAAGAATAATTGGAGATTGGTGGAAAGGTTAGAAGGACAAACGATACCATAGAAAGGGGTAAATAAAGAAAATCTACCTCAAATAAAGGGATTGCTGGAAGATATTGTAGTCCTTAGAGCATAACCTTGTAAGGTGCAAGTTACCAAGAAGCTCTTAGATGAAAATGATAACACCATTCAAATTCTAAAGAAGAAGTTGAAGGTTCCAAGCAACCAACATATGCATGCCCTAGAATTGGCATCTTTGCAGCAGGAAAAAGATGTAGTTTACAAAGAAATGATGGATTATAAATCTAGGTTTTTGAAACTACAAGATGAAAAGCGAGATTGGGAGAAGAAGAAAAATGAGATGTTGTAAATAACTATAGCCTTGAGTTCAAAGTTAGCAAGTGACTCCGATACAGTGATTTAAAAACCAACAAGTGAACCATCTATGACAGTTAAAGAGTCAATGAATAAGCCTTCGAAAGAATAATTGACTAAATCCACGTTAGATATTATCTTGAAGGACAAGGATATCAAGTAATTAAAATATGAAAAATCATAAGTTGAAGGAGGATTTGATCCATAAAACTGGGAAGAAATAAGGATCTTAATGAAAGAAAGACGTTATAGAAGAAGATCAATGAACTCAAAGACACGGTGATAGGAAAAATACCTTTGTGAGGAGAAAAACACCTTTTTGGGGATTCACTATCAACATATATCACTAAGTTTATAGAATATATAAATCATGTTTAGAATAATAATGTCATAGAAAACATAGCTTTGCATAGGTGCAAATTGATGAATGAGACACAAGACAAGAGACCCTTGGAAAAATCCTAGAACATAGTAAATTTATTAAATACAATTAATCAGCTAGATATGAATGTGATGTGAATCAAGGATAGGACGTTCATTATCATCTAGTCCAGGAATATCATTGGCAAGTATCACCACATGACGAATGTGCAGGCCAAGGCATATCAAATCCTTTAGCATGTTCAGTTCTTTAGGAATTTTTCCACGAAACTCTTTGAAAATGGCCTTCCTTTGTGTTGGGATGAAGATGAAAATTTGATATCATAGTAAAATGGGAATAACTTAAAAGTACAAGGTCATATGGACCACTCAAAGTTTGAAAACATGACCAAAGCACTAATAGGAAAATCCATCATTGAAAAAATGACTAAAGACTAATTTGAAATGCTGGATCAATTTCAACTAATTTAAAATCTATTATTTTCAAGATGAATTCAGTTTCAAAGTATTCCCAATGAATTGTTCACATATTCCATGTTTTCCCATGACATGCACTTCACACAAGATAGTACAAAAGGATATTATAGCTAAGGAGGAGCCATGACATATTCAATTTTTTTCTTAACTTACAAGATGGATGACAACATATTACAGTAAATGGTAATCAAAAAATATAATAGTCATTTCTTACACTTTGCATAAAAACATATACACACCACCCCCATAATATAAATGTTTGTATATAGTCGATTCAAATTTCAATCAATCAACAACTTTTTCCATGAAACTATTGATTTTATTGCACATACGAATACGTGATTTCCTTCACACTCCTCAAATATGCAATTGGGTTTATTATTTGTTGTCGTGATTCATCTACTATTTCTAAACCTTGGAATACTTCCCATTGGTTTTGTCCTTTCGGAAATATACATTGATTCCCCTTTATTATGATCCTTTTCTTTTAGTTGTATATAATTTGCAGCTACGCCATATATTTGCATACTTTTTGTATATTGGACTAGTTGTATCCAATCTGCCTAGATCTAGGTGGGCCTAACATACTCCATCAATTCAATTAATCCATTTTCACATACCTTTATGCCATCCATGGAAAATATCGCCAAACCATGTAATAATGATGGAGAAATGTGGTATATCGTTTCATTGACACAAAAATCAGTGTTTATTTTAGGAATATCCTTAGTAACCCATCGTTTCACTAGATTATTTTACCTCAAGGGAACCTAGATGACACCTATTCTCTCATCACCATAAGAATATGAACCTCCTTTTGAAATAAAAAATTCCAAGTGTCTACTAAATTTTCTTATGATCTTTTCACCTCTAGTTGATCTCCTCCTGTTGGACCTACAAGATGTCTCACTTCCGTCTATTCTACTTGAAATTCCCTCACTCAACAAAGATATATTTGATAAATACTTGTTTGGTTGTATGTGTTGCAACACTCCATCAAATGGGAGATAGTTAGTATGTGTCACAAGGGATAGGATGAAACATCTTTAGGTAACCCTAAGAACATAAATGGAGATCTTAGTTTGAGTTGGATACAAGATTATGCAAACTAGAAAGAATAATTTATGTCTTAGAAGTATAGGGTATATTGAAGATCATAATCACCACTTCAAAATATGCTCATCATTGTTGAAGAATACATATTATAAATTTGTAAGTGGATTGGAGGATGCCATTTATAAAAGGGAGGACATGGAAGGATGATTTTCCTTTTTATGGGATGACATTGAAGAATTATTCTAACCTAATTTGTTGGCATTATTGTTTGTATGTTTTCATTGATGAAAACCTCAATCAGACATGGACATTGAAGCAATGACATGGTTTTCATTATTTATTGTGTGTTTTCATTGATGGAAACATGAAACAAACATGGACAATCACACAATGACATGGATATGACAAAGGAAACTCGGTGTCAAAGGGTAACCATAGTTAATGTTAAAAGGTATCTATGACATGACTTCGTGAGTATTGTTGAATGCTATGAAGAATCCTATTTATGTTGGAATTAAGAGGAATACTTCTATTAATAAATATTAAAGTCCTTGAAGATACTCTATCACCTATGAACACTATGAGAATTTCGGGTTGATAAAGTGTTCACAACATTTGATGATGCAAACACGACTGCATACATTGTCATATTGACTACACATGAAATCTGTGATGGATGGAAACATAAATGACCAATTTGGAAGACCCTAAAGCTACCTAAGAATATTTCAATTGAGGAAATTATGAGTACATGGATGTGTATTATGTTCCAAGGAATACATGTGTCAAGTTTGATCCCAAAGAAATAAAAAATGTACATGTAGCTTTCATTTTGGTTATCTGGATGCACATTTCTCATAAAAGTGCAAAAATATCAGCTTGGAATACATAAAGCTACCCAATGGAACTTCAATTCAAGAAAAATTCAGTACAGAGGTGTATGCTATGGTCTAAGGAACCCATGTGTCAAATATGAGATCAAACCAATCAAATGTGCCATTGTGGCATGCATTTTTTGAAATAGGAGGGCATTTCTTGTAAGATTATAGATGATCTAAAAATTAATTTGCAACTCAATCCATACACAAAAAGATGGTGACTGGTTTTTGTTTGAAAATCAAACAAATGTTATGTCTCAAAATAATCACAAATATGTTGAAATCAAGTAGATGAAAGAGAAAAATGATCAAGTTCAAAAACATATATAACTTTTACAGGAAAAATTTGTCAACCTTCGACTTGAAATTAAAGGGCAAAGGCCCATTTCAATGAGAAAAACATTTCCTCTAGGAATCATTGACAGCTGAGATCACAAAATTTAGAGAATATTTATATTTTATGAAAGACACAAAGGTTGTAGCAGTAAAGGCTTTACATAAATATGTAGTTGTTAATGAAGCTATGTTAAAGAGACCCTTAATTAGATATTGGAATGCAATCAACTTTTTGAATGTGGTTCCGAATGCATCATTATTAAATTTAGAAACCGGATCTCATAGCACTTTTGTATATATTTGTAATCTATAAGTAATTGAGGGGTTGGAAGTTTCTGAGAGAAAGACTCATTTTGCTTGTAAATATTTTTTGTAAGAATTAATAAAATATCATCTCACAAGTACAGAGTTATTCCTACTATAGATTCTTGTGACGGTGTTTTGAAGCTTGTGTCTTTCCTATGTAAACATTTCTCCTATCTCGGTATTCCATTGAATATTTCATCTCCTAGTATTTAATTGAAAGTAAATGGTTTCAAATCCATATTTTCCCAGTTCATCAAGAAAGGGTTAACTTATTTTGGGATGGTTAGCAGTATTTTGGGATGTAGGAACTCCTTATTATTAAAATTTTGAATGCAAATAAATTGAAAATTATAGGATTAAGAATGGGTTGAATAGTAACATGAAAACAACATTGGGTTTCTCCTCTTCTAGCCGAGGTAAGAAAAAACGTGTAGGACCATTTCTTAAGAGAATTCAAAACAAAACCAATGAAAATTCCAAGAATACTTACCATATTTGTGCAGTCATTATGTCTCCTCCCTTGTCTTCCACTGAGAATAATTGTGCATCAGTCACCACGAGGGTCACGGGGTCACTGAATTTGAATATACTTGGTGAGAATCACCTTCAACAAGCTATCTAATGGCAATCGATGGTTGCATTTGGTGGTTGTTTCAAATTTAAAAAAATAACACTGAGCTCATGTAGTCTAAACTAGAATAGATAATNTACATATTATATTATTTAATATATAATTATGATATATTCATGTTCAATATTTAATATTAATATGGAATTAATCTTGAAGAAAAATTTCCTCAATTAGAGTATATAACAACACTAAGTCTAAACCGTGATCATGATGAAGATGATGAAAATGTCGAGGATGATGATGGAAAAAACAATGATGACATTGATTATGATGATAATGATGATGATGATGATGACATTGATTATTGTGATGATCATGGTGACGATGATAATGACGATGACATTGATGATGACGACGACAATGACGAACATGACATTGATGATGATGAGGATGAGGATGATGATGATGATGATGATGATGATGACAACAATGATTATGAGGAGGAGGATGAGGATGATGAGGATGATGATTTTTTTGTGTTGTACAGTGCGCAAGGATCAAATTTGAATGGCATAGTCCTATTTCACTTTGAACGGTTATTATATATTCAACCCTTCAAGGATGACATGCTAAAATAAATTGTTCCTTTCATTTGAAAATGTAGTAACACATCAAAATTTCATTGTATATTAAAAGAAATGTAATCAAATTTCTCAATATAGTGACAAAATTTGCATTGCTCCACTTTATGGATTTTAATAAGTAATGTCTAACCCAAATAATTTTCATATCCCCAATTAAATAATTTGAAAATATAACTATTCACAAATAATGTTTCACCAACCTACTAGTTCCCTAGGTTGGTATGGACATTTAAATTTTGTAATAAGGGGCTATGGGACACAAAAGGACTTATTTTACCATATTCACATTTAAATGGGACACATAAATGATAAATTCTAAGAAAATATGGTGGCATAGATTCATGAAGACACTTGGAATCTTGTGTATCATTTGGGTGACTAGATTCCCTGCACACTTGGCATGACATTCATCCAAACTCGAACACATGGGTAATGTAACATTATTGGAGAGTGATGTGGTGAAAAATGGAATATAATGAGACAAGGGATTGGAATTGGTAGAGAGTAACTCCCATGGAAGAGGAAGATACTAGAAGACAATTTGTGAAACTTGGAAGGATATCCCATGCTCTCTATGACAACAAATGATGAAAGATTATATGAAAAGTATGACAAATTAAGACCTGATTGCAGAGATATGAAAAATATGACATGGAAAGGATAAAAATAGACACCAAGAGGTATAATTTGGGACTTATAGGCATCCATTCAAATTGGGGAAAGAATTGGAGCATGGAGAGGAAGATAAGGGTCATGAGAGTTACTAAACCACTATGATGATTTGGAGGAATCCCATAGAGGGAAATTAGAGCTTATAAGTCCTCATTAAGTTAATAAAAGGATTTCATGAGGAAGGAGGATATATATTGATGATTTTTAAATCTCCCTTTGGCATTTTGGAGAGATTTTTCTTGTCCATTGCATAGTGAGTGTTCACTCTCCCTAATTGTGAACCAACTACGTGGGAGTTGGATTCCTTTCCAAGTTGCTTGATGGATAAGTCAATAATATCTCTCATTGGATATTAATGAAATAATTTTATTTTCATTTTTAAGTTCCATACAGATGAATTTCATCTATCTCCATATTCGTGCATTCCTTCTTCTCCATTCCCCCACACTCTCATTTGATGGTGCACTTGTTGGAGTGGTGCTTCCACTTTGTTGAGGATATTTGATTCCCAATCTTGGGTATATTATGTATGTCTCTATAATCTTGTATCCATATTATCTATAAGTCTAAATATCAATAATACGTATGTTATATGATCGCATTCCCATGGGAATAGTCATTTTTCATGGACCCAACCTAATAGGATTCAATTTTCACAGACCCCGCCCACTTATTTTGAGTTTTTGGATACTAGTTGGCTCTGGGTCGAGTACTCAAGATACAACCAACAAATATAGTTTCTAGTGGAGGTGCATTTCCAACAAATCCCATAAGGGTTTATTACTTATTTCCTCTGGCCATTTGATCAATAAGGAAACCCCATTACATCTATATTGGACAAAATAAATGGTGTGGGAATAACAAGATCAAGAAGTAGTAGTAGAACGCCTCGAGGATCTGGTCATAAACAAGGAAAAAATGAGTGTTTAAATATCCCCAAAACCCTTCTCTATCTAGTTTGCAAGGTGAATGTTATAGTGGCCCCAGCCACAGAGATGGTGGAAACAACAGTAGTAGGAATATATATAGGGATATACACTAGCATTCTATTATAATAATAAAAAACCATTCCCATACTTAGGATATAATATTTATTCGTTTTGGTTAAATTCCTAGGTCGTACACTAACTAGTCGGCATCCACTTGCTTCCTCATGGTCAAACTTTCCTAAATTGACTATAGGAGCACCTTGAAAATATTTTAGATAATATTTTTATAACCCATCAGACTTCTTCGTTCAGTAGTGCACATTCCTTCCTTATCAAGAATTGGAATTCTTTTCAGCAACTTTTAAGGAAAAAGGTAAAGCTAGTCTTGAGGTAACTGCCTTATTTTTTGTACATTTCATCCTCCATATTTTTCTATTACAAAAGCATAAGTTTATCCACTTTCCTCAACTTATAAATTGATACACTTAATTCATCCTATTCACGACCTTATTTACAAATTTGGAAATTGTTTTATGCACCTAGGGGGGATTTTCACTTTTTAGTAAGAATGCTTTTGTGCTGATTTGAATTTCCTCCTTATGCATTCAAATATATGATGTAATCATATATTTGGATACCCTATGACTTCATGAGGTTGTCTGAGATAAACGTATTTAATAGAATTTTGTTTTATGCACCATATACAGTCTCCAATTTGAGTGAATCTATGCATGTTTTACAAGCAATTTTGCGAGTTCAATTGATATAAGATTGGGCTTCAATTTCCACATGGTATCAGAGCCTTTTTATCTCACTTTTTCTCCTCTTATATTTATTTTGCAGGATCAACATCACTCCTAGGGAGTGCAATCTGTCTTTTCAAGGACACAGTTGTTGAAGAAATGGATCAATATCACCATATCATCTTGACTCCATTCAACTACTTGGAATAGAAGGCACAGATGGAGATTATGATGAGGAGTAGGGGCCTCTTTAGAGTGACCATGGAAACTGATGTTGAGCACAATATAGCAGCAGAGAATATCAAGTGGCACAATATAAGGGATGAGGCTTATGGTCTCTTATGCCTCAGTATTTCTAGGGACCTTCTTTTCCATCTTGATGGATTGACATCACAAAATGAAGTATGGGAGAATATTCAAACATTATTTGGAAAGACAGATAAAATGAGGGGGAATTAACTAGAAAATGAGTTGATATCACTTATTCCAAGCAATTTTGAGTCCTTTCAAGTCTACTTCTCCAAGTTCAAATCCCTTGTTCTATAGTTGAAACATTGTGGTATCGAAAATAAAGATGAACTACTAGTTTTGGCCATACTTTTGAATCTTGGCCCTGGCTATTCAATATTTGTATTGAACTTCCATGCCACTAAGCTTGTAGCTCGAACCTAGAAGATGTATTCACTAGCATATTTCATGGAATCATGTACCCACGAGAAAGATAAGTTGGTCATGATGGGAACCATCAAACTTTTGAAAGATAAATATTTGGTTGTTGTATATTCGAAGGTGGATTTCAAAGGCAAGAAGAAGGATAAGAATCCTCCTGATCAAAAGGGAGACAAGTCAAAGTCTCGGGAGGATTCCGCAAACTCCAAGAAGAATAATTCTCAGAATAAGAAAGGTAATGATGAAATGAGCAAGTGCACATAATGTGGTAAGGGATTTCATCCTGATATCTCTTGCATGAAGAAACAAATCGATATGTTGAATCAACTCATTGAAAATCACAACATCTCTCTTCCTAAAAGTGCAAATAAGAAGGAATGAGAATCAAGTTCTGTAGAAAAGGAGAGAGTTCATTCCCTGGTGTAAGTATTGTAAGATCTCCTTACTTTATAATTGATTTTGGAGCTTCAAGGAACATGGTCTTGATAAGGGAGGCCTTCTCCTCTCCTAATGATTCGAATGGTCCAAATATTTTATTGGGAGATAAATCTAAAACTTAAAGTTAGGGAAATGGTAGAATATATCTTGACTATGATTCCTTCAATAATGTTTTGTATGTCCTAGGTCTTGCTGCTAATATCTTGTCATACTATAAGATGACTCACACTAGGTCTAATAATAAGGTTTTATTCACTCCCAATTATTTTGAAATCACTGAAATTTTGAATGATAGAGTCATAGATAAAGGTTTTGTGGAGCACAGTTTGAAAGTGTATAAGTTCTCACACTTCATTCCCTTCTCAATCCCCTCTTCTCTCCTCACTCATGCTAATGAATCTAGAAATATTTGGCATGAGAGGTTTGGCCATATAAATTTCAAATATATTTCATATTTGTGTGACAAATACATGGTAATAGGGTTTCCCAAAATCAAGTTTTCTAAAGGATTCTGATAGGGATGCATTCTAGGAAAACACCTAGAGCATAAATATGAGAGATTCGATCATGAGTGAACCTCTGCACCTACTGAGCTTATTCACAATGAAATTGTTGGTCCTTTTCCTCATATGTCCATGATTCAATCCAATTATGTCCTAACCTTCATAGATGAATTTTCCAGATACTGTTAGGTTTACATCCTCAAGCACAAGTCAGAATTTTTCGACCTCTTCAATGGTTTTAAATCCCTAGTTGAGAACCAGTCTAGAAGAAAGATAAAGGTACTCAAATGTGATAATGATGGTGAATATGTCAAATATGATTTTATTCAATATTGAGAATATGTAGGTATATATATCCAACAATTTATTCCCTACACACCTCAGCAGAATGGTGTTGCTAAGAGGAAGAATAGATATCTCAAGGAGATAGCCACTTGCATGATGGATTCTAAGACTTTACCACCAATTTTTTCGGATGAAGCTATAAATTGTGAGACAATCCTACAGATATTTGGTATGGATCTAGTGGGTAATTCTAGCCAGCCTGTCATTCTCGCTTTTTGGCTTCTTTGGTGCCTAGTTGTCTTGTCGCTTGCACACTTTAGGTTACTCGCTTGGGTATATGTGATGATGTGACCGCTGGGTGGTTTAATGCTCATGATTTCTGATGGTTCTGTCGTAATCTTGCAATAGAATAGTTTACGTCCTTTTTTTCCATTTTTTTTTTACGTGTCGGAGTAAGGTTTCAGGAAACCGCTATCTACCAAACTCGCGATGTGGGTGCCATCGAATTTTCTGAAATTGTGTTGTGTCCCTACCCATCTTTGGTGCGATGGTATACAGCCGTAGCCAAGTTGCCTTCAGTTTGTGAGGGTGTGCGATGGCTCTACTGTCATATTGTAGAATAAGCCATCCTTCTATGGATGGCTTCACCCTGATATATTGACAATGCCCTGGCGGAAATTATTGTTGAGTTGGTTTAGTCTGCAATCGCAAAGGTATATTCATCCTATCAAAGTCTTCTACCCTTCCCTTTCTTTCTGTGAAATTTATAGGGAATAGGGACTGATATTATTTTAGGATATCGATGATCTATACAACTGTTTCACCGTGTGGTTGCTTTTGTATGACTCTGTGATCTTTACTTAGTTCCATTTTTTTTGGTCCGCTAGAGTTACTGGGGCTCTCTTTTGCATCCCTAGGTAGCTTGTCTTGCTGAGTAGCTGCGCTGTGTAGGTAAGCATTAGTGTCATTGATCTTCTCAACTATATTTCCTGTGTCTCATTGGATTGTGTTCTGAATTATAGTGTGTTTGTCAATTTTTAGAGCTGTGTGCGCGACCTGCTGGGTTCCTCGTCACAGTTTCTCAGAGTTATCACAGGTCTTAGGTCCCATATCCAAAGGGTATATGAAGCTCTCATATGTGGGTAATTCCCTTGACTCAGCCTCCACCCATTGCATAGACCTTTTCGCTCTTGCACACCTTCTCATGGAGACTTCATGTAACCTATTTTTCCAATTCTCTAAAGCCTCTCCTAAATCGGACGTATAGGAACTTGCGCACTTCCAGCTTTGGTTCCCATCTACCGTCAGACTGATATGATCTTCATGCAGGGCTGTAACATTGTATATTTGATCGATATAGTCGACCTACCCCTCATTATAAATAGGTTCAACATATCTTGGCCCCTCGAATGGATCAATGGATGATACCACTCTCATCTCCTCATCTTCAAGTGAGATAATACTTTTCTTGAAATTGATAATCATCTAATTGTTTATATCCCAATCTATCCCTAGTAGTGTAGGGTAAGGATTTGTATCATCCACAATCTTGATGACCTCAAATTCTGCATATGTGCGTAATCCTTGAACATTAACGATGACATTGCTCAATCGTCCAATGGGTAGTACCTTCATCTAATTGGAAATACATAGTTGGATAGGAGACCAGTCCAAGCGCAGATTACCCATGCTTTCCCACTTTTGGCGATTTAAGATATTGACATCTGACCCCATATCTAATATAATATTGTCCATGTCATAGTCACCTATCTGTGCATTCATTCTCATTTCGTGGCCAGTCTTACATTTTCATCATATTTGATTAACCTTCTTCTCAATTGGTGGTACTATAGGGATCTTGTCTATTATTGCTTGTAGCTTTGTAATAGCATCTTTATCTTGAATTAGCATTAACCAACTTGACAGAAGAGGTCTTAGCTTACTAACCTTAGTTGAAGCTTTCTTTTGAAATAGGTATTGGAATCGTTTCGGCATGTCCTTGACTTCTGGTTAACTTGATGGTACATCAGGGATTATGAATTCTAATTGCACATCACAAAATACTTCTTTCTACTTTGGGCTAGTCGGTGATTCTTTTTTCTGCACCGTCGGTCTCACTTGCGGCTGCTTCTGCTCTTAGGAGTTCTCTTGCTCTCCTCTAGCCATCGTATCTTCTCTTGTTACAGCTGCAATTTTCATGTCTTATGGTTCATCCATGATCATCTGAATATTCACATTTGCATTTGGGTTTGGTGGGGCATTAGGTGCGGCAACATTTCTTGCTTGCCACTTTGCGAATAGCTGAGGACATTGTTCAACATTATGGTATTGACCCTTACAATATGAGCATATCCTAGCAGGCTCCAAACAGTCTCTGGAAAATTGAACTAGTTTTCCATAGTTATAGCATGTAAATGGACCTCTCCCCGTACCGAATCCTCCTCCACCACCCCTTTCCTCAGGGTGTAATTGTTGTTCCGAGTACTGGTTCTGCTGGTAGTTCTGCTGATAGGGGTTTGGCTGCACGTCTGGCTATTGAGGCACATACAGCTGTGTATACTAAGTAGTTGGGAACTGTGCAGGTCGGTATGAGGCTTGCTCCTATTCAACCTAGGGGAACCCCTCATTTTTCATCAAGTATGTATCAACTATTTTCTCTTTCAAGAGCTGGTATTCTCTACAGTTTTTTTCATCATGTCCTACCAATGTACAAAATTTATAGAATAATTTTGCATGGGTACTTAAAAACTTTCACAAATACAGACATTCTTCATCATGGTGACCTCTTGACTGGCATATATGACACAGGGTAACCCTTTCCCATTTAATGGGTTAGGTGCACCAGATGCGACATAATTCATGAAGGTCAGACATTTATCCTTAGTGTGTCCGTCTATTCTACATTTTGTGCACCACAAATATTCTTGTCCTTATTTCCCATTTTTGATGTCTTGGAGTTGTAGTGTGACGTTGGCCAACTATGACTGAATTTGGACCATTCTAGCAGCATCGTCAACAATAGGCGAAGCCTCTAGCTTCATCACCAGCTCCAATGCTTCTGTCTGCGACTCAATATTCTACTACATGAGCATCCCTCGAAAGTACAGTAGTAGAGCAGTAATAAACCATTCCTTGTGATATATATCAGACATTTGGAAGATTACTTTAGCCATCAGTGTCTTGAATCTTTGGTCAAAATCCCATACAGATTCTGCCATAGCTTGTTTAATATCCTTAACCTCAATAATACATTGGGACTCCGATTTGGGTTTTTTGAACTCTGAGATCATTGCAGCTCATATTTCCTCGAGGATATTCTATGGTGTTCTGGCTGGGATGGCACAAAAATTCATGAACCAATCTAGGGCGCGACCCCTGAAGGTCGTAATCATTTGTCCCTTCTTTATATCAGCATTATGTACTAATCATACCATCCAGGTAGCTTCACAAAGAAACCAATATTTTTCTGGGTCCTCTGTTCCATTCCCATTAAATGTAGGTAACTAGACGTCTGCCACAGCCATGATGTTGGTTTTTAGGTTCTCTGGGGTAGGGTTCAATTGAGGTGTGCCTTCGGGTGCACTAGTTTCAGGACTAGTGTTGTCTGAGTTGGCGGTTCTTATAGGGGATGAGACTCTAGATCTCATCCCAGGCGATATAGCTGGTGTTATATAATTGCGATCTGACCCTAAGGTCTCATCAAAGTTATCTGGATCCTCAGGGCCTTCTGATATCGGGTTATAGTCCTCCTCTTCATCGCAAGACCCTTCATCTTTGCATGACCAAATTTCATGTTCACTTCCTTCAAACAAACTAGGATTCCATCTGCCCCTTTCAGTTTTCCTTCTCTTCCCTGATCTAAATATTCTCCCACTTCTTAAACTCCATCCTTGAGTTCAGGTTCTGTTCTTCCAGGGAACATCTCCATGCATCTTCCCCATGTTCTTGCCTACTTATTAGTGGCATATCCCCTTCCCAAGCACACGAATCAACTATCTAGGTGCAAAAGGCCTTTCTCATAAGAAAGTAGTTTTATCCGAGTACTTATACTTAACAAGTATCTCCTTCGTAGTCCTTGGAAGAAATCTTGTTCAGCTTCACTATATGAAGTTATGGTATCTATTACAAATTTAGTAATATACCCTTGAAACATACTATCAACCCAAAAATCAACAGCTCTTGACACAGCATTAATTACACTAGTTACCTCTTGAACCAATTGGTTGCTTCACTCAGTAATCTCTCTTATTTGGCAGTTGGTCCCCCTAGATTCCAATCCTACCAGCCATTCATGGAGTAGAATGGGGAATTCAGGAAATAAGATCTCATGAATATTAGAGTATATATAATCATCCAACCATCTTTATGTGCTAACCCGCGTCATTGCACTTTCTTCTTGCACAAACACCAGTGTTTTAGCCTCCAACTAGTCTTCTATCTCCTCCTTTGTTGGGTTCCACACCATCTCCCGGATTTAATCACAAGGGTCTTAGCAACGGAACCATTTGTTGGCCACTTTCCCCACTTGCGTGACCCAGGTCCTACACAGCTCATCGATCCAACAACTACCCGAGATACCATCCCGATAGAGCAAGACCCGTTGGTAACAACTATGAAGTAGGTGCAGTCTCACCTGAGATTTCTCATAGATGGTTAACCCCTAGAACCAAGTTTCCATGATTATCAGGGAAGTATAGTCCCTTGGTTCACAACCAAGGGCTCAACGAAGGCAGTAGGGTGACTGGACAGTGGAGTTGGTCCTACACGAATGAGCACAATAGTATGTCATCATGTGTGACTTCGTCTTCCGTTGTTCCTCACAGCTGGCGCAAATGGTGTGACGCAGATGCATTTACTTCAATTGTCTCTACGACCTAAGTTGAAATGCATAACACGAATCACACCGAAATACACATGTGCTAGTTCAGTCTACAATGCATTCTATTCATTCATTTACCTATGATGGGAATCGTTCAGGACTGGAATACATCCACATTATACAGAAAGAAACTATGAATCAATAGACACACGAAATAACGTGGAAAACCATATGGGAAAAATCACCAAGTTTCTCTTGATCTAGCATGAGAAAGGATATAGCACCTTGCAGTCTATGGGATGCAGACTAATCTTGAGATATGTCTTTAAATTTAGACTCATATTTCTCATGCTCTCTGTCTTATTCCTCCTAATCTACTGCTACTACCTACAGATCCGCACATAGCCTAGATCGACTCAACTCGCATCTGCACCACTTTAGTAGATATTTTCTCCTTCTATTGCTCTAATTACCCTCTCTTAGACCTCCTCTCTGCAACTGTATACAAAACTCGTATATTAACTCATTTTTTACTTACAACTAAAAAAAATCTAACCCTCTAACTATTGCATCCCTCCTATTTATGCTAATTTACATGGCCATGCAGGGCCAACTACATCTTGGTAGTCTGTTAGCCATCACCATCATCCACCCCTCTAGTTATAGCTGTGGTGATCATGACTTGACACGAGGCACTATCAGCCTGACTTACAAATATCTTCTCATACATGCGTAGCTACAATATTACACCATCTTATGCAGCCATGATCTGGATCTTGTATCTGTCGCTTTCTGGTTGTTTCCTCCTTGCACGCATCCATGCTTTCCTTTCCTTTGCTTGTTCTACCTCGCGGTCCCTTTTCACCCTTTGCACTCTTCCTTTTCTTCCATCACGTGCGTGCATATTCCTTGGTTGCATGCACACAGTTACTTCTTATTCCCCTTTCCCAAGGCCAACAGCTCTCCCAAGAGATTACATTCGATTCAGATACAGTTGAGATTACAGAAAAATCCACTGGACTGCTCATAGCGAAAGGTATTGCAAATCAATCTACTAAAGCTTATGAGTTCTCACATTTTTTACCTGTCCCTCCTCCTACAGTTTTATTGTCTCATGCTAACAACACCAGCAAGATTTTACATGAGATACTTGGCCATTTCAATTTCAAATATCTCCAGCAACTCCACAATGATAAAATTGTTGAAGGTTTTCCTTCCATCCAAACTTCCAATGGAGTATGTGTTGGTTGCTTGGTAGGTAAGAATCCATAAAAGAGGTATGATGTTGGGAAGGTTCATAGAGTTTCCTCTATACTTGATTTGATACATAGTGGTGTAGCTAGAACTATGTCCACAAACTCCATTAATGGTTGCAGGTATTTCCTCACCTTTATTGATGATTGTTCTAGGTACTGCTGGATCTACTTCATGAAACAAAAATCAAAAGTTTTTGATATTTTTAAAGTTTTTAAAGCTATGGTTGAGAATAGTTTCAGTAAGAAAATAAAGTCTATAAGATATGATAAAGGAGGAGAGTACATCAAAGGAGACTTCCATAATTTCTGTGAATCCTAGGGGATTCGAATGGAACACTTAGTTCCAAAAACACCATAGTAGAATGTCGTGGCTAAGAGGAAGCACAGATCATCGAAGGAAATGGCAACATGCCTTCTCCATGCAAAACATCTCCCTCCTTCTCTTTGGGTTGTAGTTGTAAACTATGCTTCATATTTTCACAATAGAGTGCCTCATAAATCACTGTTTGGGGCCACTCCATTCAAATCAGAATGCATTAGTTTTAGGAGCCACTGGGAGGCCCGGAACCATCGTCCTTAAGTCAGTTGGAGTTGGAACTTTTTAATCTTAGTTATTTTCTAGTTACATTCAGTTAGATCATAATCAGTTTAGTTAGTGCTAGTTATGCATGGATTCATGATGATAAAGCACCGTTTCTCACCTACCACTTTAGTTATATTGTCTTAGCGGTTTATTATTGATTGTGTGAGTTGATTAGACATATGAAGTTCACCATTTGGATTCTAATATTGATTGAGACATCCTGAGTTAGCTAATCTGTTAGGTACAGTCACATCCAGTTGGTAGATTCGAATTCCTCCCTAATGAATCTGAATTCTTACTTATGTAACACTATTGTAACAGCAAATTAATTAATGAAAATGATATTGTAATTATCTGAGCTATACTCATATGTTTCCTGTGTGGTTTGATTTGTTCAGTGTGTATCCTCATTCCTCTTTTACTGCATCAATAATATTGGACTCATTGCTTGATGATCTAAATGGAACAACAATTCTAACAAGATATGTGTTTATGCTTTCATATTGGCCAATCAACTGATCAAGTGAAATTCAAAGTGCCATTGCACTTTCATCTGTAGAGGCAGAATACCGAGTAGTTGTGAATGTAGCTACTCAATGTTTGTTGTTGCAGGGTATACTTGGAGAGTTTGAGATTGAATTTGATACTTCTATAGTAATCTATTGTGAAAACCAAATTACTATTCGAATCTTAACTGATACAGTACAGAGGAAACGAACCAATAACATAGAGATCCATATCCACTACATGAGAGGGATTGTGCATGATGGAATCATTGCTCTGCATTACTATCCTGCGTCATCTGAGAAAGTTGCAGACATCCTCACCAAAGAATTGTATGAGAATACATTCAACAATATAAAATCACTATTGGGGAAAGATAATAATATGGTGAAGACTAATTGAAGTCAATATTTCACAAAATTTTCTTCATGTTCATGTTCAAGGGAGGATTTTCCCCTTTGTGGTTTTGTCTCTTTCCTTGTTTTGTATCGACAAGCAGTATGTAAAGGATGACCAAGCCTTGTTTCTAGGACCTATATATCTGATATATGTATGATATTTTACATAAGTTGGACTTAATAGGAGGTGTTGGAATAATCAAAACCAATTCCCATACTTAGGATATAATATTTAATCATTTTGGTTAAATTTCTAGGTCCTACACTAGCTAGTTGGAATCCACTTGCTTCCTCATGGTCAAACCTGCCAAAAATTACTATAGGAGCACCTTAGAAATATTTTGGATAACATTATGAAAACCCATTAGACTATCCAGTTTAATAAGTGTGAATTCCTTCCTTATCCATAATTATACTTCTTTTCAACAACTTTTAAGGAGCTTTTAAGGCAAAAGGTAAGGCCATTCTTACGGCAGCTCCCTTATTTTTTGTACAACTCATCCTCCATATTTTTATCTTCCAAAAGATTTATTTTATCCACTTTTTTTCACTTAACATATGATACACTTCATGTATCCCATTCGTGACCTTCTTGACATATTTGGAAAATGTTTTATGCACCTAGGGGGGTTTGGACATTTTAGTAAGCCTTCTTTTGTGCTTAGTCGAATTTCCTCCTTATGCATTCAAATTAATGATGTAATTATATATTTTTACAGCCTATGAATTCATTATATTGGCTGAGATAAAATTATTCAATATAATTTTGTGTTCTACACCATATACATTCTCTAGTTTTAGTGAATCTATGCATGTTTTACAAGAAATTTTGTGAGTTTAATTGAGCTAATATTGGGCTTTAATTTCCACAGTTTCAAGGGTTGGAGGAATAGGATAGAATAATATGGGTGGAGCCAATAAATTATTTTCTTGAAGCAAGTGTGATGGATAAATGGTTGGTTTTTCTTAAAATTCAAAACTCTAGGTGACACAAAGAGAGTTCTACAGATCCAATGGAGTTTTAGCACCACTCCCGTCTTTTTCAAAAGTTGGATGCCAATGTTTGATGCCAACTATGAAATATTGGACATGGAGCTAGTTCAATTTCATATACCAAGGCTCCCATGGTAATTTTAGAAAAAGGATTCCTATAGGGATATGGGGAACACTCTAGGGGTGTTCATTGATGTTGATATGTACTTTAAAATCACCAGAAGAATTTTGATGGATTGCATATTGGTTTCCCTCCATGTAAGAACCAGTCTCATGGAGGATTTGAACATAATTTGGGTAACTGAAAGGCAAAGGAAGAAGTTGGATTATGAAAGAATCCCTTTCCCCTATCACGGATTCCATGAGCCTGGATATCTAGCTAGGAGCTGCAAGATGCAGTCCTCAAATAAATCTCCAAGAAAGCGGTGGGGAGTGTGTGCAGCCTCGAGGCTGGAAGAGGATAAAATTAAAATGGGAATAAAGGAACAAGACCTCAATTAGGATTTGGTTTCTCCAATACAACAAGTGGCATTCAACTCAGTTTTGGATAGTCCAACTCATGAATAGCAGGAACATCAACTGCATGCAATAGACCAAGTTGAAGAAAGGGAAGAAGTCTCGAATAAACCAATGATGGATGGGAGAACAAATATCGGTAAGAAAGAAAACTTTCCTAATATCATTCTTTCTCTTGAACATTCTTTGAATTCTTCGATCTTTGAGAAAAATGTTGTAGAGAATGCTCCCTCAACTTCACACATTGCACCAATTTTATCCTCCACTCTTCCATTGGAAATCCCACATGGGACATGGGAATCAACCTCCCCAAACACTAAATTAATCCACTCCCCATCCCCTGCACCACCATACTTGAATTCCTCACTTCCATCTACAAACCCACCTATCTGTTTTCCTCTAAGAACTAGACACGTACATGAGCAGTCGAAACACCCTTTACACGATGCAAGATTAGGGAAAATCAATCATGTCTCCATAAATGGAAAAGGATGTGGGATACCTTCAAACCTATGCTGGACACAAGATAGGTCTTTAAAAGAACAGGAAAATGAAAAATGAAAAAACCATCTTGGGGGAATGTAGTGGAGTGAAATCCCTAGAGGGGGTTTCTTAATGAAAATTTTATACCTCAACTCCAGGGGCTTGGAAAGTTCCCAAAAAAACTTGCCATCATAAGTCTACTAACAATTCACCATATGGACACACTACAATAAATTTTAATTTTAGGGGCAGTTGTCTTCCACCTCCAAAAGACACTTTTGGGGGCAGTTTTGGTTTTAGAGGTGACCTTCACAAAACCGCACCTAAAAAGAGATAAAAATGGCCCCTAAAGGTGACTTTTGGGGGTGTTTCTAAACACCCCCCCCTAAAAAAAGTGAATTTTGGGAGCAGTTCTAACC
>LPNX010735762.1:471817-553814 GCA_001517045.1 Pseudotsuga menziesii
GTCACTTTTAAGGGCAGTTATAAACCCCACTCATAGAGACACCTATGTGGGAGGTTCCAAACCCCCCCACCACAAAAGTCCTTATCACAAAACTTTTGAAGTGGTTACGAACCCCCCTCATAGGTACCTATGGGGGCAGTTTCAAAACCCCCTTGTAGGTATCTATGAAGGATGTTCGAAACCCCCCTTAAAAATATTTACAAACATTTGGGGGAGGTTATAAACCCCCCTCATAGGTACCTATGGGGAAAGTTCAAAAACCCCATTAAAAGTATGTATTACAAAACTTTGCGTTCAGTTATAAATCCCCCTCATAAATACCTATGGAGGCGGTTCAAACCCCCCCCCAAAAAAAAACTCTTTACAAAACTTTGGGGGTAGTTATAAACCCCCTTAGTAGGTACCTACAAAGGTATTTGGAAAACCCCCCTAAAACTCTTTACAAACCTTTGGGGGTGGTTATAAACCCCCCTCATAGGTACCTATGGAGGTGGTTCAAAAACCCCCCTAAAACTATTTATAAACCTTTGGGGGCGGTTATGAACCCCCCTCATATAAACTTACAGGCCCGAGGTATTTGAACCCCTCTTGTTGTAACATACAAGGGAATTTTTGAACCCCCCTCGTAGTGACACATGAAGTCAGTTTAGAATCCCCCTCGTAGCCATAATAAATCATAATAAAATATATTTTATTTAAAAAATCAATATTGCAATATCATTAGGGCATGAAGGAATCAAACCTTCAACCTCCTTCTTATAAAGCAGGCACTCTACCATTGAGATAGAACCCTTTAAGAATTGGTGAAAGAGGCAATATTAACACCAAGATTGCATCATTTGTAATTCTAAGAAAAGACTAATAATTCGAGTTCCTGTTACACAGAAATATCTCTATATATAGATTAGCTTGACAAATTGGATATAATTATTCAATCCCAATGATATTTCTCACATACATCTCTCTCTCTCTCTCTCTCTCTCTCTCTATATATATATATATATCTCACAAATGAATGTAAATAATGATATTTATAGGAGATAAAAGGTTTAAACCAATCACATTAGCAAAAATAACCAATATCTCTCAATTTTAAATTAATTCTCTCTTTGGGCCTAGACATACATATATGTTTCATCCAATAATGAGTAGTGCTTAGTAATAATCATGGATGTAGTCTTTGCTCTCTGATCAAAACAATATTTCCAACAAGCCAATCAATGTAGTATATGGAGATGCAGATCAATGCAGGGATTTAAGTCAATATAGGAAAAATAGAAGTAGAAGAATCCTATATAGGGCTACTAAAAAAGACTAGTGTGAGAAGGTTGGGAAAGGAAAAGAGATCAAGCTCTATTAGAGGTGTTCTCTTGTGATTACAATTATTTCAGTGATTTTCAATCTTCCAAGACAACTTATGATTTAGCCAAGGAAGAGGTCGGAGCTGCTTCTCGTTATTCAACTTTGAGACATGCTATCAGAACTCCAAGAGTTAGAAATCTTACACACATGGACTTGGATGAGTTGAAAGGTTGTTTTGATCTATGATTTAGTTTCAACTATGAAGAAATTCCTAAGATCTCAAATACCTTGTCTTATTTGGAGTTATGTTATGCAATCGGGCAAAAGTTTTAAGATGATCACCATCAGAAATCCTCTCCTGTGTCTACTCTTGATAACATGGATTCCCGAAACAATGAAGGCTATGCACAATCTCCTATTTCCAATTGGAAGATCTCTAGTCCATGTCAGAAATTAAGTATTTTCTTCAAGATGGTACTTTAAATATCCATGTAAAGTTAGTATATGTGTTGACTAACTACGTTTTTGGACCACATGGGGTCTACCTGGATCTGAATATTATCAGCAAAAGGATTTCTTATTTCTTTATTGCAAAGTTTTTATATTTTTTTGTTTACCCATCAAATTATCTAGGTGTATCCAAGAGGTTATATGAAAGAATACAAAACCCAAAGATGCTTATATGAAACCAACCTTACTCCAAAATGCATGCCAAAACACAAAAACCATGCTTTATTATGAATAATTACCTTATTTGGTGTGATGGTGCTCATATTATAAAAATAGTGATTATAATAAAGGAAATGAAAGTGATGGAAAAAATAGGTAAAGATAAGTAAGGAGTTTTCTGATAAGTGCAAAATTGACAAAAACTTATACCCAACAAAGAGGCTATTAAAGCTGAAAGGAACATCGATTATATGGAAATAACTAGTGGTTCAATTCAGCTTGAATATAACAAAATAAGTGTACGAAATATCATCTACCATAACCCACAAGGTGTTTACGTACCAAATATTATACCGCCACCTAACACCCTTGCCACTTTTGTACCAAAAGGTCCACTCCTGCAATTCGACCAAATATAACTTAAATCATAAATGGCTAATCCTTATAAAGCATACCAAAGAATACACATAGGTCAATTGTTGAACAGATCACAAAATCAACTCAATCCACACACTATCTAGAAACACGGTGTCAATGAAATACATACAACATATCAAAAATTGAACATTAACAACATTCCAGCATAAGTGTACCACAAAGAAGGTTAATCAAAGTTAAGCATGTCTACTGAAGAAAAGGAATAGTGTCTTTTAAATTAACAGATTAATGATAAAAATATATTATTGAAAAGTGTATCTCAAGATAAAGTGAACAAAAATATTCATATTCAGAAATGATGATAGGGACCTAGTTATGCAGATCTAAAACATTAACTGTGAAGGTTTTCCAACTAAAAGTTGTTATAGGGAATAATATAAGTGCATGCAAAGAAATAAACTCACTCTTGGACCATCATCATGACCATTGGATCCAAGTAATTGAGGACCTAGTCTATTTGTCACCCGAAATGAAATTCCTATGGAAAAATCATACAAAGTTTCAAAATAGAGTTTTAAAAGACTAATAAAGACATGATAATAACTAATTCACTAACTATGTGTAGTCGAATTCAATATAAGTTATAAATGAGGATAAAAACACAAGAAAATTAAGTGTCTCTCTGATCAAAATAGGCAACCTAAGGGAGTTCAAGATCAAGATCATTCTTATTGTGTAAATTGAAACCAGTGATAGATTAATTTTACTCACAACAATTATCAATCGAACATGCAAAATCACTCACAAAAGAGACTGAATAATGAGCTGAACACTAAACTGTATTGAATAAGTGTACAATAGCCAACCCTGTAACATAATAGGTTGTTGTATTAAATAATTACATAAGGGATTCGAATGCATGAGGAGCAATTCGAATCTAGTCAAAAGCAGGCTTACCAAAATTAAGCAAATCCCCCATAGGTGCAAAAACATCTTTCCAAATCATTCATGGAGCTCGTGAATTGGAAAAACCACATAGGAAAGCTAAAGAGTTATGGATGACAACTCATACATGCTTTTCCAAGGAGAAAAGAGTGGAGGATGTAGAGGAAAAAAAACTAGTTCACCTCACCTAGTCAAACTTTCCCAATTGCCTTAAAGCACTGAAAAAGCAGGCAATAAAGCAGAAAAAGCAGAAGGGTGCCTAGGAGACCAGGAATAAATTAGAATTGATGCCTTGAGGTTTCCAAAGTGCTACATTAGTCAAATTAGGCAATTTGGACCACTATGGATAGGTAAATGACAACTTGCATAAGGTGGGACACATGAACTAGGCAAATAAGACAAAAATAATTAAATTAATGTCTAAGGTAGATAACTATGGGTTGATTATTCTAACACCCCCCCTTAATCCAGACTTATGAGTAATATATCAGAAAATTATAGGGCCTAGCAACAAGGCTTAGTCACCCTTTACATACTGCATGTCCATTTAAACAAGGAAAGAGGCAAAAACCACATGGGAAAATCCTCCCTTAAACATGGACTGTAAAACAAAATTTGGAAATATTGTCTTCACTCATGCTTCACAGCATGATCAGCAATCCCTAGCAGTGATTTGAGATTGCTGAAGGTCTTCTGACAAAATTCTTTGGTGAAGATATCAGCTACTTGTTCTGAAGATGAACAGAAGAGTAGGTGAATGGTGCCATCATGCACAAGCTCTCTGATGTAGTGCATATGGATCTCAATGTGTTTGGTTCTCTGCTTCTGAACTGGATGTTTGCAGATTCAAATGGTACTCTAGTTATCACAGTATATGGTAGTTGAGTACTCTGATTCGAAGCCACACTCTCCAAGTAAACCCTGCAACCATAAACATTGAACTGTTGCATTAACAACTCCTCTGTACACTGCTTCTGTACATGAGAGTGCAATGGCACTCTATTTCTTGCTTGACCAGTTGATTGGCCCTTATGCAAGCATGAACACATATCCTAATGTGGACTTTATGTCTGTGCTATCACCTGCCCAATCACTGTCAGTAAATCCAATCAAATCAAGATCATATTTTGCTTTCTAGAAGATCCCATGTGTCCTTGTTCCCTGAACAAAGTTAAGGATCCTTTTGGCTGTTGTCCAATGGATCTCATGAGGCTGATCCATGTATCTATAATCCACACTTACTGCATAAGAAATATCAGGTCTATTATGTGTAAGATACAACAAACATCCAATCAATTGCCTATACAGTGTATTGTTTACCATAGGTGAAGAATCAGCTTCTTCCAGCTTCACTCCTGAAAGGAAAGGAGTCTTGCTTGGTTTGCAGTCCTTCATTTTGAATTTGTTCAGTAATTCCAAGGCATATTTGTACTGGTGCACCTTGATTCCATCTTTGGTTTGTGCAATCTCAAGCCCCAAAAATTGGCTTAAGAGCCCCAAATCTATCATGGAGAAGGCTTGGTTCATTGCACCCTTTAAGGAAGAAATCACATCCTTTGAGCTTCCTGTAATGAGGAGGTAATCAACATATAACACAATGATCATTAATGAACCATTAATTAACTTCAAATACACATTTGGATCTGATTTGCACCGAATAAAATTCAGTGATAGCAAGAAGCTATCAATCTTGGCATACCAAGCCTTGGGGGCTTGCTTTAGCCCATACAATGACTTTCTCAACCTGCACACAAGAGAAGGGTTGGTAGAAAATCCTTGAGGCTGATGCATATATATCTCTTCAATGAGATCTCTGTTCAGGAATGCACATTTTACATCCATGTGATGTACCTCCCATTGCTTTGAGGCTGCAATGGCTAAGGCTGGCCTGATGGAGTCCATCTTTGCCACTGGTGCAAAGGTCTCATTGTAATCTATGACATGAACTTGTGAGTATCCCTTGGCTACCAATATGGCCTTTTAATTCATAGGTGAACCATAAGCATCAAATTTGGTCTTGTAGACCCACTTACACTGAACTAACTTCCTCCCTGGGGAAAGATCCACTAGCTCCCATGTGTTGCTCTTCTGGAGTGAGCTGAACTCTTCCTTCATGGATGCTTGCTATCTTGGATCTCCTTCTGCTTCTTCATATGTTTGAGGGTCTGATTCCACCATCAAATAGCATTTCTCAGCAAACATAGGATCCTTCATGCACAGACCAGTCTCAAATTGAGATCTAGTCCTCCTTGGGTCATTGGGATCCCCAGCTAGCTCTCCTGCTGCATGTAGTGTCTTGGATGCCCATTTTGGCCTTGTAGGTCTGTTAGGTTTTGCAATAAACTCATCACTATCATACATATCAGAATCAGCATGTTCAACAAACTCTTCACTTACTTTCATAGGTTCAGGTGGTGAAGAGGTTTCTCCAACTTCCACTGTTGCAAGGGGTTCTTCTTGAAACTGAACACACCTTTCGATGAAGGATTTGTTTGTGCTCAAATTTATCAGTTTGTTACATTTTTAATATTCAGAGTATCCACTAAATAGACACTCTTGGCTTTGGGGCTGCAAATCCTTTCTCTTTTCTGTTGGAATTCTAGCCCAAGCCCTTGAGCCAAAAATCCTGAAATGGGTCACATCTAGCTTGTGCCCAGTCCATGCTTCAAAAAGAGTCATACCATCAAGTTGTTTATGAGGCACCCTATTCTAGATATAGTCTGCATAGTTGATAGCTTCAGCCCAGTACTTTGGTGGCAAATTTTTGGCCTCCATCATGCATGTTGCCATCTCCTTCAGTGATCTGTTCTTCCTCTCAGCAACACCATTTTCTTGTGGTGTGTAAGGGATAGAATGCTGCATCTGAATACCTGCATCTGCACAATAATTAATAAACTCAGACTTGACATACTCACCACCATTGTCAGATCTGAGGACCTTGAGTTTCCTCCCAGACTGGTTTTCAACCAAATCCTTAAATACTTTGAAGAGGCTAAGAACTTCAAACTTGTGTTTCAGGAAGTAAACCCAACAATACCTGGAAAATTCATCAATGAAATTCAATGCATATTTGGCCTGACTCATGGACATATGAGAGAATGTGCCATCAACATCACTGTGGATCAGCTCGAGGGGTGCAGAGGTTCTCTCATGACTAGCTCTCTCAAATTTGTGCTCTGGGTGTTTTCCTAGGATACAACCTTGGCAGACTCCTTTGGAAAATTTTATATTGGGAAACCCTATGACCATCTCTTTTTCACTAAGATCAGAAAAATACTTGTAATTTAGGTGGCCAAATCTTTCATGCCAAAGCTTGCTTGCTTCATTAGCATGAATCAGAAGAGTAGAGGGGTTTGAGTAGGGTAGGAAGTGTGAGAACATGTATACCTTCTGAGCATGATTCGAAACTCCTTTTGCAATGACTTTACCACTTGAGATCTCTGTGATCTCAACTTCATCAGGGGAGAATATGACCTTCTTTGGAGACCCAGTGTGAGTCATCTGGTACACTGATAAGAGGTTGGAGGCAACACCAGGCACATACAACACATTGCTGAACTGACCATGATCAATATCAATCCTCCCTTTGCCCAAAATTTCAGTGAGAGAGTCATCTCCCAGTACTATAGGTGGTCCCTTTGACATGTCAAGTGAGGAGAATGCCTCCTTGGTCGAAACCATGTGTCTTGAAGCTCCATAATCAATGATAAAACTGGGTGAGCTTGATGTGCCAGCAACCAATTCATGAACTCTCTCTCTGTCATCTGAACTTGATCCTCCTTCTCTCTTCTTTGAGTTGTCTGGAAGGGAGATGCCATTCTTCTCTAGGAGTTGGTTCAGCATGTCTATTTGCTTCTTCATACAAGAGCTTTTAGTGTGATTTCCCTTATTGCAGTATGCGCACTTGCTCATTTCTCCTTTGTTTTTCTTCTTCTGGTTATTCTTCTTGGAACCTTGTGGCTCCTCTAGAGAATTGTTCTTGTCTCTCTTTTGCTCAGGTGGCTTTTTAACTTTATTTTTGCTTTTTGAATCCACCCTTGAATCTCCAGCAACCAGAGCTTGGTCTTTGGATGGTTTGATGGTGCCCATCATCACCAGCTTGTCTTGTTCTTGTGTGAGATATTCCATGAAATCTGCAAGGCTAGGCATCTTCCAGGTTCGAGCTGTCAACTTTGTGGCATAGAAGGTCAAAAAAAACATTGAATAGTCAGGGCCAAGCTTCGAGAGAATGGACAAGACCAGCTGATCATCCTTCTTTTCAATCCCACATTATTTTAGCTGTAAAACAAGTGCTTTGAACTTGGAGAAATAGAGTTGCAGTGATTCAAAGCTATTTGGACTCAGGAAAATCAGCTCATTTTCGATTTGATGTCCCCTCATCTCATTTGTCTTTCCAAAAAGATCAGTAAGCTTCTCCCATACTTCATTCGGTGATGTCAATCCATCAAGAAGGAAATGGAGGTCTCTGGAAATACTTAGACACAGGAGACCATAGGCCTCATCCCTCCTATTGTGCCATTTAATCTTCTCTGCAGCTGCATTGGGCTCTGCTTCTGTTGCCATAGTCACCCTGTAGAGGCCAAAAAACTAGTTCACCTCACCTAGTCAAACTTTCCCAATTAGGAGACCAAGAATAAAGTAGAATTGATTCCTTGAGGTTTCCCAAGCGCTACATGAGTCAAATTAGGAAAGTTGGACCACTATGGATAGGTAAATGACAACTTGCATAAGGTGGGACACATGAACTAGGAAAATAAGACAAAAATAATTCAATTAATGTCTAAGGTAGCTAACTATGGGTTGATTATTCTAACACTTATTCAGTCCTTCCTTCTACAACTAAGCCACAAAGAAGCGCCTTACAAAGAAAATAAGAGAGCATCATTGTGGTCTTCTCCTCAGCAAAATAAAAGGCATCTGAAATTCTGTCTGCAGCATGTGTCCTAGTGTCACCAGTGTTTTTGTTCAAGTCTACTTATCTTGTATGGGGGTGTTATGATTGTTCTTAATACCCAGATTCAGGGTTGTAAAATTATTTCATATCTTCCTCGGCATAATAAAAAATATGTCAAAGGAGGAGTTCAAAAGGTTCCATTTTCTCCTTTATATGCTCAGTTCATGACTTTGTGTAGTTATATGGAAGTCTTATGTGAAGCCTATTTCTTGCCATGATAAAGGGACTAATGTATCTTCAGGTTATGCATCAAACTAATACTCAGGAACCATCCTTGGATGTCACTTTAACATATTGGATCTTAAGTGTTGGGGTATCAGGTTGTCATGGCTAAGACCATTGGTCTGGAGGTTTTTGTATGCAAGGGGTGAAGAGATTTTAACATCACACAAGCTCACTCCCAATGAAGACTCTCATTGCAGTAATAATACTTTTAAGGAAATGATCCTCAAGCAACAGGTTTGAGTATCACCGTAGAAGCATCAAGAAGTATCGGTTTCATGTGTAGGGAATCATCACATCGCTGGTTTAGATATATAACATTGTATATCAGTAGTGAGGGTTAAAAGTATGGAACAAATTGATAAATAAAATGAGCTACCAATGTATTCCCATATTTTCAATGGAGACACTTAGCGTTTGGTCCTTCTAAAGGTTTCAATCAGAATTTGAGGAATGCTCAGGTTGCTTTGTGGTAAAGTTTGTAAAATGACCTATGAATGAAAATGGCACCCTGATTGGTGTAAGGTTGTAACAACTGACTATGGATTAAGACCCATATTTAAAGGAGTTTGGAGGTCCTCTCTTGCATGCGTTTCTATGCTCATGAGGTGGAGCTTTCTCTTGAGAAGCCATCGGGACATATTTTGGCTTGGTGTGGACATGGAACACTTAATCATTGGTTGGTTGATATGTTGGCATCATTTCCATATTTTTCAGAATTCTGTATCATAGCACTCTGCCTTGGAGGGTGTTTCCATGACTATTTTGAGAGATCGATCAGCCTTTGAGGCTCATTTGGTTTAGGGAATTCACCATTGGAATGTATTTTTCCACATGATTTCACGTCATATTTCTTGTAGCATCCATATTTGGAGGGAATTTTACCCTATTCTTGGAGAAGTTGTCCACTTTGAGCTTCTTGGCATGGTTTCTCTAGGAGATTGTTAAGCCCTGGATCTAGGGTTTCCTACATCACTCTTAGTAATAATAATGTCTTCAATGGTCCTTTCATACCTGCATGTCCTATAATCAAACCGATTGGTGACAATAATGTGACAACATGTTTTGTTTGGGGTTTTGGACACTAAAAGTGATTTTATTTGATCACGTCACCACAAATCAAAGATAATAAAAAAAAGGCAATGTTCCACTTGTGCTACATTCACCATAAACTTGTCAACGTGGGGGAAGAATTTTAGTAAAATTGGATTAAGGAGATATTCATGGACATTTTCAAGTGATAAGGCCCAAAAAATATTACAACTCAGTGGGGTTTAAGGAAATACATGAAACTACAACTAAATGCAAAATATGATAAAAAAAAGATAAGTGCAACTAATGGAAATAAATAAATCACTCCATGAAAATAGAAAAAGATAATATGAGCTCCATGTAACTTTATCAAATGTATCATAAATCATAGATTTAATAATTTGGAACATAATTTGCAGCAAAACTATGTCTTCTCTGATTTAGGACAACGAGAATATTTTACATCTCGAGAATCAACAATAGAAGAATATCATAGAGTGCTTTTTGTTTTCTATAAAATAATAAGCTAAATACCTATTAGCTACAACGCACACATATACCAAGAGATTATCCCATCTAGTTCTCAGTGGTCACCAATGTATGTTAATGGGAATTTGGTTAGTCCCATGCCAACAGGTGCCTAGTTTGAATCCCCTTGGTGAGGACCACTATTCTATGCCTACAGGATTACTATGTATTCCATTCTTAAAAGTGGGAAAACATCCCATGGGTTCCCTACAAGGATTTCCTCGGAGAAAAAAAGGTACAAATTACACTAAATGTTTCAAATTATACAACTATATCATAACCAACATAGAGCCATCTTAACTCCAGATCTATTAGGCACCAAGAGGGATCCAAAAAATAAAATGAAAATCTCTCTTTGCTTAAAATATATGAAGTTAACTTTGGATCTGCGTTGGTGTGCTTACACACACACACAAATGTCATATGCCTTCTAATAAAAATAGAATGATTTTTCAAGGAATGGAACTAAATACAACCCAGGAAGCCCATAAAATATAGGTCTCCTTTAAAGGGACTTGAAATCCTTTAAGATAAAAATATCAAATAATTCTAGAGAACCAAAATCTAGCATTGATCATGAAAAATCTTGGGGTTTCTACAATAAAGCTTGTCAAGGAAATACAGGAATGTGCGTGGTAGGGTCCATTCTTCAGATTAATTCTTCTCATTATTTTATTTTGAAGTATGTTGCAGAAAAAGGGACAAACAATAGAGCTGGGTTTTATGGCCTTTGAATTCTAATGAAGGTAGCAAAGGAAAAATAACGTAAACATTTGCAGGTCTATAGAGATTCCAAGCGTATGATGGACTAGGCACATAGCAGATGCATATTTGAGAATATTCTATTATAACTCCAATAATGAATCTGGTGTTGGAGATTAAACAATATTTTGATGAGAATTCCTTTGTCAATAATACATATATAAAGAGAATTCAATACAAGAGTTTATCAACTCTAAATAGGCTATGCCAATGCAGGAGGCGTCCCTAACTATTCAAGAATTCTAAGAAGGGCCTCAAATTTCCACTATGGATTTGTCTCTTTATTAGTTATTTCAGTGTAGAATTTTTACAATGGAATCTTAGTAGCTTCTTGGTTTTTTGCTTTTGTAATAGAAGTGGATCTGAAAGGATATTTTTATGAGAATAAAGGTTAATTCAAAGGACCCGGGAGAATGTGCATAATTGTACATAGGACAGATGAAGTGATTTTCAGAGCTGCATTTTTTGTACAAGGACCAAAATACATGCTACAAGCCCTTTCCAAGGATATTGATATATATTTTGATTTCACTTGAAATATCGAATATAAAGCTTTAATTCTTGGGAAAAAAGAGATTTGAGAAATATTTTTTGTTAATCAACATTAAATTTATTATCAATTTATTAATCCTTTTGTATTAAATATTATATTCAACCAAATCAGATCGACAAATGGGACAATGTTACAATCTCTTCAATGTTGCACAATAGAATGCACCTTGCTTCTCTTAGTAAAAAACTTTATGGAAAACTCAAGATGGGACTGAGTTTCCTACATTCCTAATAGTACATAGATTTGGAAATGTGAGGGTATGTCTCCAAATTATATCAGTGGCACCAGCATACAGAGGACGAATGAACATCCCCACTGCCATCTTCATTATTACCTAAATAAAAATAGACGCTTAGCAAGCTACTAGCCCCAATTCAATAAATCCATCCCAATAATCAAGATAAAAACCTAATATAACTCAAGCCTCTAACCCAACCAATGAACAAGATCAAAAGAAAAATTCCTCACACATAAACAAACAAAAAGAACATAATCTTGAAAAAATATTTCAACAAAAAAGGACAAAACTTGAGCAAGAGGAAAATGAGATCTATCATGCAGAGGGCTCCTACTTTGGCCTCTAAATCAATTCAAGTCATCATGCAAAATAGGTGGTAGAGTTTCACCTAGATCCTAATATTGTAGAGTGGCTCAGAAAAAACACATTATAGATATTAGAATGTGAGTGTAATCTGGTAGCCTTTCTATATTTTTTTGTGCTCAATCAATCCAAGAAAATCAATTACAGGGAGGATAGGTAAATCCCATGGCCAACAAGAGACCATTCGGTAGTAGAGAGTGGAAGGGGATACTATGCATCTTGCTGAAGACACCAGATTAGTCTTTTGATAAATTATCCACATCCATATGTAAGAGGTTTCAAGTTTTAACTAAAAAGGCATTGACCAATAAATTAATATAGGGAAAAATACCCAATGTATAGGATTCTCACAAGTCACTATGAATGCAGAAATGATCTACATGCAATATACCCATTCTTCACTCTAATCCTTGACAATTTTCATCATTAATTTTCCAAAAGTTAAAAAACCACAGTAAGCAAAAATTAAATGAGCTGCTTGTTTACCATACTGGAAAAATAACAAATATGAAGCTTACCTCACCAGCAAGGCTATATTTTGGAAATTCAATAGCATGACGTGATGCTCTTCCAATACTTTCCTTCATCCTCGAAAGCATATCTACCATTCCTTCAAAAGTGTCCCTGGAAATTGTTGCTTCTGTATCCCCATTAAGTGTCCCTCTAAATTATTTTTGCTCTTAGCTTATTTTACCTTCTTCACTTGATTCCAGATCCATCGTATTTGGTAGACCCCAGTGTTACACATTAACTCTGGGACTTCGTGATCCTATATGGGAAATGGCATCCTTTGTATCCTCAGTTGCCTCACCATCTAAGTGAATTTGGAGTGGTGAACTGTGATCTGGAATACTCCCTCGGATTGGTGAAGGACTGGAAATAAACTCAATAGAATTCTCAGTTTCTTCAATTGAAACATAATGTGGCAGAGTTACGAAACGTGCTTGTTCTCACTTAACTTGTGCAGCTGCTATAATATTCTTCATAGATGTATATGGGGCAGAAATGTCATAATCATTTGACATAGTTCTGAATTTTACTTCTTTTGCAACATCATACCTGTAACATAATCCAAAATGATAAGAACAACAAAGGAACCTAGACTATCTCTTGTTATTATTGAAACCATTACCATCAAAAGAACCTGGACTATCTCTTGCTATTATTGTACCATAAAATGTATTGTGCATAAATTGCATCTTATTTTGGCAAGGTGATGTCTCTACTAACATGCTCTCACTCACCTTTGAACTTTATTGGAAATATTTGTTTCCTTCCTGTTAAAGGTATGGGGAAAAATAATTGTTTGTTTGCATTTTGTTTTAATAGAAATTTCAGGTCTTAACTGATCATTTCCAAGGTAAGTTCTGCTTAGGGCCTTTCTCGAAGGGAATGCCCTCACATTTTTGTAGCAATTTCGTTCTTGTGTTTTGATTTATAATTTCACATGTTATACTCTATTTGACAATGGAATAATCAAATAAGAAATATTGCAATTTTACCATGGAATATTCAAACTCTATTGTATATGAAATTAGACTAGATGTTGTTAAGGAATATATTATTTCTTGTTGGAGCCAAAATATCTTCTAAAACCTTACAAACTCTTCTTGGTGATTTTTCATTGTGAAGTATAGTTATGAACTTGTTGATAAACTCCAAAACTTCATAGTGGAAACACTCTATTAAATTTACTACATGGATTCCACTCCAAAAAAAAGTTTCTATTTACATAAGATAATCTATTTGGTTTCCATGAAATCCCTTGCTGGAAACTAACTGGATGAAAACTATTTTAGATCACAATGAAATGACAAAAATATCTAAAATATCCTCAATGTATAATGTTTTTAAAGGTGCGCAAATCCCCAGGAAGTTGAGAAAATACTCTATTGAAGTAGATTTTTTTACCAAAAGTTTCTCTTAGAGGCTCATGATGTGCTAAATATGTGCCATATTTCTTTGGAAAATTTGATTCATCCATCCAATATACCACATTTGGATCAAGATTGCATAGTAAGTTATAACTTGAAGCATTATAAAGGTAATTTCTAAACAGTAAAGGGCGTATCTTAATTGTATTGTGGATTGGTGTTTTTTGAGCAATTTTTTTGCCGAAACATTGGCCAATTGAGGCCTTATTTTTGTTTTGCAGTTTAGAATAAACTATGAGTTTACCTCTTGCACATATTTTTAGTCTATGCAAGTTCTCTATGCCAAACTTTGTCAGGCTTACATCTTTGTCCTCAAGATGAGGTTTCTCAAATATATATTATAATGAAACTTTTTAGAAACAAGGTCAATGAATGTTTCTTATTCAAATCTCCATAGTGCTATGTTAGTGTTTAATCCTCGGGCCTTGACAAGTTGAGTTTTATTTTAATGAATGTTGGATCTACTGCTTAAATATGCCTAAGATTGATTCCCATTGCTTTGTTTTTATTTCTTCCTTTTAACTTTTGTCTTTTAACATTTGCAAGGTTATCCAATTTTATCATTATTATAAAACATGGGTTGATAAACAAGAATAAGGCAATTCATGTGTCAATTTTCTTGATGTTTTGTAAATTTATGCATATTCAGATGGGCCAAATGAGCCTTCAGGAATTGTCATCTATATGGATGATAAAAATATGGAACAGGAGGAAGAGGGAGATATCGTTGGGGATGCGTCCTCAATGTTGTCAATAAAAAAGAAGATGAGTGTGTACTTTTGTGGAATAAATGCCCCAATATTTGAAATTGCAAATGAGCAAATCTGGACTGGTTCTTTTTCTGGCCCAAACAATTCATATTCTGAACATGCACCAATTTCATCATCTTCAGTGAGAAGAGGACACCGCTTTGATTAGACAAAATCTTGGGACAACAACAATTCACGAGATGAACAACCTCTAGGAAATGATCATGTAGGAAATAATACTTTCGGTTCTTATTATACATCATGAAGCATAAGTGGGAATCCAATTAGATACCCCTTCCCTTGGAGCCCTAGTTTAACCAGGTCTAGATCTGGAAATGGATGGAGAACTCCTCTTCATGACAATTATCCAAGAGGTATGCATTCTACAACTACAAAATCAAGACATGGTGAGCATGGTTGGAGCCCTTATCGACAATATTCTCCTCACACTTCATTACAGTATTCAACCCCAAGCCCTGGAAGGTATTCCCCTCAAATTCAAATCCCATATAGTTTAAACTATATGCCTCCAGAAAGAAGGAATGCATGGGCTAAGGCTTATGTTGCACTTGATAAGACACAGAGAAAAGAGAGGTCTGGAAGTAGCCATCATTATAGAAAGTGATTTGAATATTTGGTGATGGTTGGTTGTAGGTGCCCTTTCATACCTGTTGTATTTTCAAATTTAGTAGTTACAAGTGATTAGCATAGATATTTTTGTACACTTTAATGAAATTATGCCTTGATGTATTATCCAACAAAAGGCAGAAAACTGTAATTTGAAACACAACTGAATTAATATAAGACTTACACTTGTCTAAGCTTGTTTGTTTTTTCTAAATGCATCTTTGTAGATAGTGACACACCATCCAAATTCATTTCCTCAGTACCGTTTATATTCACCTTAATATGAACCTGTCACCTTTTATGATGAAGGTTCAGTACCATATTTTAGAGGGGAAACTTGCTCATGCTTGTGAATAGATAACTTCTTAGATAATTTCCCTTGGTTAAACTTCTCTCAGTAAGACTGCCCATTATCTTTCTTAAGGCATCTGCTATTTTTCTTTGATGGGGTCGCACAAGATTTCGTCACCCTAATTCCCTTTGACTTGTATTCACATTACTCAGCCTCACCCTTTTGTGCAACATAAACCTTGATAGGAGGTGTACTGATTGAATTGACTTTCCTTGAAGCTAAATTTGAAGCTCATTTTGCTTTTTTGGAGAAGGAAGAACCTGTGCAGTCACGCTATGTAGCTTTTGTTCTTCCATTTTTGGATCATTCAATGATTCAGTAGATATTTTAGCATGTGTGGTTCTCTCATCCATATCTCCAATCTACCATTTATCCATATGATCATATGACATTGAATCTTCAAACCATGGATCCATCTTCTTCTCCTCTACCCATTTAGTAAGTTCTGAAGAAAACCTTATAAAGGATTGATACGAATCTGAAGACACCATATATGAGCACACCACAAACCTAAAAAGTAGCACATGCAATAACATGCTTCATTTCTAGGAAGCTATTCAAATATGCAAAGGGAGTTGAAAGGAGGGGTGGTGGAAGAGGCATATGAACTTAGTAGTTCTTGTAGGAATCTTGAGGAGTTACTTCCAAATCAAGATTCATTATCTACTTCAACAGGTCCTTTAGTGGTGGCCCCACAAAAGGTAGTTAAAGTTGTTGATGGAGGGGCTACCATCACCAAAGAAGCCTTCATAAAACATGGTTAATGTTATGGAAACTCCCTCTTTAGGGATATCAAGAGTTTGAGCATCTACTAATGAGATCATTGAAATGGATACATCAAAGGAAAACTCAGAACCTTTACATGATTCAAAATCTTTGAGTGAATTTATCATTGTTAATGTGTCTTCATATTTGGTCACCTTAGGTTAGGGATATGAAGAAAAAACAGAAGCTATCGGGCTAGTTAAATTGTTTTCTACAAAGGATGTTGGAATAGTAAAGAAAGCAGTAGAAGATATGAAGTTTGATAATAGTAATATTCTTGTAGGAACATTGAAAATATCGACATCCAGTTTGGATACCATTAAAATAGATTCAAAACTTGGAGATGTGAAGAATAAGCAATCTGAATTAACAAGCAGTAATGATAACCAAAGCTGCATCAATATTCTTTTTAAACCTGTAATTGGACAGTACCAATATCTTGGAAAAGTTATCCATCTGGGGCATGGGCTTGTGATGGTTTCTGATACTCCATCTGTGTTGGAAAGTTCAATTGATGTTGAGATAGAGAAAGAGGTGGCTTATTTTTTCAATTCTATTATTGGAAAAGAAAAATCTGGTTTGCATGCCAGGGAGAGAAAAATCAATGGAATGCATGACAGTGAATTGGCATCTCAACAAATTAAACCTAACAATGGAACAATGGTGGTTCATCAAATTTTGTTTAAAGAGAAAAATGTTGAATTGTTAGCTACATATTTGCAATCAACATCAGATTCAGGCAAAGTGGTTGAACAGGAATTGCAATTGGAAGCTCTGGCAGTGCTCCCCAAAGGTGATATGGCTATTTTGGAGGAGAAATATATTTGTTTATCTGGTAACAAAGTTGTTGACTTTAAAAAATATTCTCTATATAGAAACAAAAGCAGGGATAACCATGAGAGTGCTAAAGTGCGTGGGGAAGATTCAACTGCTAATGAAAAGGAAATTGACACAGAAGATAAGGGTCACTTATCCAACACCAATAATTATATTGGTGAAATGGCTGCTCAACTTCAGGTGTCTTCTTTGCCTGCTGAAATTGAAGGTAAGCAAGATTTAGTAGGTAGAGTGATAGAAAAGGAGAACAAAATTTCTTCCAATGTTTTTTCCAAGAACAATGTTACAAACATTGGTGATGTTTCCAAGATATTGATCAACAAGAGGAAGAAAAAGAAGGAACTTTTAAGTAATTGAAATGTCGTAGCTCCCACATGTGATTCATAGAATGCATGTAAGGTTGAAGAGGAGAAGCAGGAAGATTTTAACCCTCCAAAAACATCCAAGGAAGTAGTAACTGATGTTGTCAAAAACAATATTTCTGCAAAGGAACCTGAGGATCAAGTCTTGAATGAAGTGGATGACTAGGAAGATGCATCTGAGCTTTCAACTACTGTCAATCAAGTTGCTATATCAGTTAATAAATTATCAGGAGATAGAAAGTACACAAATATTTTTTTTGACTATTTAAGGATCAGTGGAAAGATATACAAATTCATTTTGATTTTCCAGAGATTATTGAATTACTTGGAAATTTTCAAGCTCTTGCAATCCATGTAGGAGAGGGTGATGCATTAGAAAACACTGCAAGAGGACTTGACAAGAATCCAAGTAGGAGTTATCAACTTGAATGTCATGGGAGTAATATGGCCAATTTAGATGATGATAGATGGACCAAGCCATGGGATGCCCCTGTTGTTGGCTATGATATTCGGATGGATATGGGTACTCGTGTTTCCTCTTCTTGGTTTTGAACTAGACAAGGTTATAATATTGGTTTTCGAAGGGTTTTATGGAGCATCAATGAATACGACTGGAATCCTCCATGTAGGGCCTTATGTGCAAACACCATTTCAACAATTTGGACTGGTGAGGAATAATTCTGATGCAGATAGATGGAAGCATGCTTCTAGTTTGCAAAAGGGTTTGATTCCTCCTCCGTAGTATGGATTTCTTTTGAATTTTTTGGTGCAGGAAAATTCTGAGCTAGAGAACACCCACTTGGAAGATTTGATACATGTTTTTGAAGGAAATTTTTATGATAAATATTATGAGGAATTCAGGAGTTTCATTCAGAGATCATCCAAACAATACAAAAATAAATAAATAAATAAAGAGTTGTCCAAACCAATAAGAAATTACCAAAGCATGTGGAATCATCAAGATAAAACCTTCTGCAATGTCTGGGAATATTCAAAATCAGAATAACGTACAATACAAATATTTCCCTAATTATCATATTATCATGTAGGCGAATCAAATATGTGTTTTCAAAAATTAACTAACCCCAACTGATTCATTACTCTACAACTTACTAGAATCGACACCAATCCATTTATGCAAGTCAGAGCCATTGCTACCACTGACAAACTCTTATGCTGATGGGAATTCCCTCACAAAATGAAGTCTTGGTGTGCATGTTTAAAGTTCCTAATATCATGATGAGCAAAATTGAAAAATAAGAACATAACCATCAATAAACATTGATTAACATAACCATATTGCTAAACATTAATATTCAATTGTAAATGGTAAAAGCTCAGCACAAAAATTTAATACACTTAAAATAATCAAATTAGGAATGAAAACATAAATTACAGTAGAGAAATAATAACCCCTTTCCACCAGTGATTGCAATTTCAGATGCAAGCCCCAATTTGGATATGCGATCCCGTGTTAATCCTTAGCCCTCATTATCATCTTCTCCATGGTGATGGTGGTGAGCATGAATCATGTGTAATCGTGTGGAAAAATATAAATGTAGATAACCCATTACAATAAAAGTTCCCTATGCACTAAGGGATTGCGATCCCAAACAGAGGACCATTTTTAGACAAATTGTACCCTAAAGATGTTTGTAAATGGAATCCATGAAAATTGTTGTAGTGTGAGTTGAATGCCTAGTTGTAGGATTTTAACCTGGCCTATTTATCTGCTCGTCTCTGGTCTTAAACCTTTGCTTTCCTCTCCGATTCGAGGTGGAACTGTGAGGTGCTGAGGTGTTGGATCCAGTTATGACAGCCAGCAGATTTAAACACTAACTACCTGCTAGTGAATCTAGGTCCAGGTGGCATTCATCGAAACCCTTGTTTATTAAAATGGGAAGCACACATTTATCCTTATATTTGACCATATCCTCCAACCTAGTGCCACTACGGTTAGTTCATTGTAGGATCATTCCCTCTTTGACCTGAATGGAATGGATCAATCACATCGAGCTACTACCTCCGTCTTGAATCGTGCTATCCTATCCCTCACTCAATAGATATTCTAGTAGTGAATTCTATGAATCTCATGATTAAGGAGGTTGGCATTCCATGAATTATTATTTCATGGTGGTTGAGTAACCTGATAATGGTTTTTAATGGCTGAGCAAATGTTGAAATGGGTCAGAACCAAATTGAAATTTTTGTATTTCCCGCCTTCTTCATTGAAAGACCTAAAAATACTATTTCATTTTTTTATTATAAAAATTAAATTTTATTCTAAATATAAAAAATGTCTAAGTTGACAAACAATTTTCATGCACATGGATTATACTCCCTTGGATTCATAAAATTTGTATAGGAATCAAAAGTATTGTGCATATGATGCATCTTCTTTAACCATGTCTGGAATAAATACTTCTTTGTTAAATGATGGAACATGAAGAATGGTAATGGTGAGGGATTTTCGAGTAACAAGGACAAATCAAATTTAATATTGATGGAATATGTAAATTTTAGTAAGATTACAACGTGTAAATGGTGAAAGATTATGGAGTTCTCTTATGAAGATGAATAAAATTCAATATTGATGGAATATGTATATTTTAAAAGGTAATATGTAAAGGGTAGTTGATGATGGTAATTGATCTCCTTGTTAATACTATGTATCAACAATTATGTGAAATGTTTATCATTTTGGTATGGTATGGTGCAAAAATAGAGTCAAATGTATTAAAGCATATAGGTTCAAACATGTAAAGAGATCCAATAATAGTTATTAGACAATATTGTTTCTTCGAAATGAATTTTTCCCATAGTTATGGATGAAACCCCAAGACATGATTGGAAGGTTTTCTTACCTAGGAACCTTAGAGGGGAGCTTCCACATAGCATGCCCCAATTCTAATGTGACATCATTGTGGTATTTTCCCCAAGATATTGTCCAAGAAAGTAATGATTTCTTGGCATAAAATCATCCCACATAGAGATGATTGGGTATGCTTAGTCACAGTAATGATGAGTGTGTTTCATAAACAAGGGTGGTAGATAGCCTCACCACCTATGTATTTTAATTCACTTCACCCAAGCTCATTCGTAGTGATATAAAATGGATCATTATATAATTTTTCATTTGTTTTTATACTTTATATCTTGAAAAATTGGTGTTATTGCCTTGTAGGTCCTAGTTTATGAGCAAATCCTACCTTTGTGATTAGGGGTACAACAAATTTCAAAGCCAATTTGAGGCCTTATATTATTTTTTTGGAATAAAAACTTTGCAATATTAAGAAGTACTAGAATCCTACCATAGAACGTGAGCACAATAGTAGAAATCTATGTGATTATTCAAAGGATAGATTTTCAAATATTGAAGCACAAGTCACTGACAAATCTAGAGAACAAGTTTGGAATTTTCATGATTTTGGTAGCCCTAAGTCACAAGCAATCTGTTGAGCCCGGTTTTGTCACTATTATCGCCTGTTAATTTACTCTTTTGGAATCTATTTTGTCACCTTTTTGACATATTTATTGTCATACTGCTTACCATTCATCCCCAGGTACGAACGCATTTGGAATTTATGCAAGTCTTGGTTTATTTTGATTATTTCGTGATTTTACTAAGCAATTCTATTATATTTGGAAATATGTCTGATATATGAATTTGTTTTGAAAATCATAGTTTTTAAAAAATCCAACATTAGATATGCATTCATTCTAGATATGCGCAGAGTATATCCAACTTTCCATTCAGCCTCCCGATCATCTCGTGCACTATTAGTCGGCATATTCCCAAGTGATTAAAGCACAAAACGGTCTTCAGTTGTTCTGTAGTCCACATGTTTGATTTTATGATGGTCCTTTCTCTAATAAGGATTGACATACTACTTTCTCCATTTGATGCCACAATCCAAGTCCACGTCAATGAGAATCTATACACCACCGTACGCGCGAGAGAGAAGGAGGAGAACTATGCGTTGTCATATGGTTGTTTGTTCACCATAAAGCTTGAATATTTTAGGAGCGGATGAACACTGAAAGGGTCAACCCACTCATCCTTATAAATATTATATATAGTCGCCTCAAAGTGAGAGCACCATTAGATATATGGTTTGTAAATCTGTCAGTCGACATTAGAGAAGAAGCTCTGTAAAAACTCTATTCTAAATGTTAATATCAGTTCTATTTTCATTGAGTATACATGTTCCTATTCATATGAGTGATTGATTTAAATGCCACCCTGATTGCTGCGAGGGCCCCTCAACAACCAATGGTCTCCATTTCTGTGTGTGTTCTTTTTATCTCCTTTCTCGCAGATAAGTAGTCTCTATTTTTGTTTTTTTTATGCAAACTGGTTTCTTGTCAGTTGATATTGTTCATTTCCTTGTTTCCTCTAGAATATGTTTTATCTTGAGTAATGTTGTGCTATTAGTATAATTTTTATTTCTTGAATTAAAGTAACCGGTCACGCATGTTGTTTATTTATGGTTTCCCTTTCAGCTCTCCTTCCAGTTTCCCTTTTAGCTTAATGTCAAATGCTATGTTTGCAATTAGATACAATTTGGTTAATTTAGTATGTTAGGTTTAGTTTGTAGTTAGAGTTAGTTCTGTCAACCTTTCCAAAGTTTACTTTGGACATGGTCGAATTTATCAAAACCTTATGAATTCATTAATGCACGTGTCCTTTTGACGACACAGGATTCAATATTTGACATGATGGTATGATCGTTTAAACGTGCCAAGTCTTTTCCTGTGATCATTTAATTCCTTCATTGGATCAGGTTTTAAACTGACACCCTTGTTTATTTTGTTCCATTTTGTCTCCCTCACTCACCTTCGTCCCCACAGAGCCGTTTAGTCACCATTTTCATGTATCCTCTGCAAACCTTGCATCTTCGCCTCTATTTGAGCAATGCCTAACCGTCTTGAGCCCAAAAGCTATCAGGATTTGTTCCAGATGCCAGAATTCCAAGAATGCAGGGATATTTTCTTCCGAGCAGGGTGGAACCCATTTCTCCATATTTTGCAAGGGTATGACGAAGAAATTTCATTGATTTTTGTGAAAGGATTTGATGGTAAAATGGACACGGTTGGTCATCTCCTTTTTCCAGTAACTAAAGAGACCATTGTAGTTGTGACTAAACTCCCAAGAGAAGGCACTTGTTGGCATAAACATTTGTTTCTTCCATGGTCAACCTATGATTTCTCTCTTAAGTTGGGTTACCAACATGTTTCTGGTGCTAAATGATTTCACTAAGAATGGATTAATTCGGAAGACCTCAACCCTCCGATCATCATCATCTACCTTATAACCTACGAGGGTAATTTTAATGTTTTCAAAGCTTGTCATCTTCGCTTACTAGCACATTTTGTTAATCAACAGTTTCTCAATTTCCCATTTTATTTCCTCAAAATCCTGGAGAAAATGTTGAGTCAAGTTAGGAAGAATACAGTCAATCCTAGTGGCACTTTGTATCACCATAGCTTAATTAAGCTCCTAATATTGCATCAGCTCAAAGAGAGGAATCAGACTTGGGATAATTTCATGCTTAAAGTCCTGAGCCATCACCTCAATGTTTGACAATGTCCTAGGAATTCCTGTAACTGTGAATCCATTCAAACCCCTTCCATAGAGAAGAAAATCCCAAAAATTGTGCACATTGATGAAGATACACCAGAGGAAAGTTTCCCTTCCCATTCACCTACCCCTTTCAAACTCGTGCCTGTTGAATTTTTACCTTTTCCGTGAGTTCACACCAGGAACCAAAAGGAGAAATATGTCTAGTCCATTGTTTATCCCATCATCCAGACCACGGTTCAGCCCATCATTCAAACCGATCATCTAGAAAATATGGCTGAAGCGGATAAACCCATCACCAACTCACCTTTGTTCACATTGGCCAGTGTCTTAGTCGAATTGCTCAAAGATGTTGCTCGTGAGACTGTCCCTACACCTGCTCAGGGCATGAGTCCTGAAAGACAAATCCTCTCTATTGACCTTGAGATACCATCCAAGGAATCAAGTTCGCCTCCAGACTCCAAGCAGCCAGCAGAACCATCCACTCCTCATCTGCCGACAATAGACAAACTAACTCAGGAACTGGCACAGTTAGCAAGTTGAAATGAGGAATATTCCAAGATGATTGATAGTCTTCACCAAGAGAACAGGGAGTTACGTATACAAGTCAAATCCGTTGATGACCTTACCAAAGCTATCACTTCTTCACATGACTCTTGTCAAGAGAGGCACGTTGTTTTAAAAGAACAAGCCAGAAAATTGAAATTTAAGTCCCATGTTTCATCTTCTAAGTCAAAGGGAGCTACTGATGCAAATCTTCCTTCTTCCTAAATTCCATTTTAGAACTAGTTCCCAAAACCTTGTTAAAATTCCTACTAACCTTTACGGGGGATGAAATACCCCAACCACTAACTCGAAAGAAATGTATCAAAGAACACACATAGGAAGTAGTTCTACTTGAAAAACCTAAAGACTTTATAGGAGAAGCCATAGAAGGTGAATAAATCTTGGCAAGAAGTCCTAAGGATCCCATTGCTAAAGAAATTCAAGAGGGTCAACCTTTGGAAATCCTCAACCCTCCACTAGTGCAGAAACTAAACAATACAACTTTCTCTCTAGTAGGGGATCCTAACTTCGTTAATTTCATTGATCCTACTCAAGTACAAGCTCTCTTTGGCAGCCCAACAAATACAACTATTTCACAGATTGAAACCTCCATAGTAGTACCTACCATCCCTATAGAACTTAACAAAAACATAGTTGATCATGGGAAGATATCCCCCTAAAAAAGAACATTTGGATGCCCCATTATCACCTCGGAAGGAGCCTCCTAGGTACACACTCTTTAAGAATCAAACCTACATGTAGATATGGGGAGAGAATGAATATCATGATGAGCTTAGAAGTGATGAAGGGGAAGAATAAAATCGAACTGATACTACCTTCAGGTTCCCTATTTTAGACACTACACAGGATGTAAATATGAATAAAATCCCTCCTTCGTCCTTACCTACTTTCTATGGGAAGAGTAATGAAGACCTGGACACATTTTTGTTCAAGTTTGACATCCTCTGTATAATTTTTAACTATCTACAAGATGCCCACAAATTGAAACTTTTCCCTACTACACTGAACGACTCTTCTTTAAGATGGTTCATGGGATTAGGAGAATATAGTATTAGGACTTGGGAAGATATGAAAACTGCATTCTTGCAAAAATATCAAGAGTATTGCAAACCCAGAGACTCTCGAAATGATATTTTTAAGATACAACAACTCAAAGATGAGAGCTTGGAAGATTATCTCAAGAGTTTTATTTATACATTACATAAATCTAAACATAATGACCTTCGAGAATATGCAGTATGAACACTCTTCCTTAAAGGGATCTAAGAAGACCTGGTAGAAAGCCTTAATCTCATGGAATCTGGCGATGTCTACCACAAATCCTTCACATAGATTGGGGATATGTCTAGAAATTACTCTAGAAGTAGGGGGAAAGTTGGGAGAAATATTTGAGATCCTTACGATAGAAATCTAAAAGGAAATACTCCCAGTTCCAAAGGAGTCACAAGGATAGTGTTAGGAAACCTATTGGAAAACTTCAAAACTGATATTTTCAGAGAAATGGATTCCCAACTAGATGCGGTACAAGCTAATAAAAGGAAAGAGGAAGAACATGCAGCAAGGAGAATTTTCTATAAAAGATGCAGGACTAAGCATCCCCAGTAGGAATTCCCATTAAACAATATCTTCGTATGTCACATTTGTACAGAGGAGCATCCAACCACAATTTCCCATCATTTCCTAGGTTGCAAGCCATATATAAGAGTGGGGATGTTGGTGAAACATCTAGGAGGCCTCCTTTGAAACCAAGGGACCAGCCACCATATAAGAATTTGTCACCAAAGCCCCCACCTTATTACCAACCATCTCAACAATGGAACACCTTGAATTGGTAGAATTGGCCACCCCAGTATCATCCTCCTCCCTATTTTACTCAGGATCAGTATTGGCCACAAGAGTGGAGGGGACAGTCCTATCCCCATACACCACTTTTTTATGCACCTAATCATCCTTATCCTAAGCACTCAGCCAATACCCAACAATTTTTACCAGATTTTGTGCCTCCAGTTCCCCTTATTACACAACAACCTCATCATTTCCAGAATACAAACCCTCAGCGACCTACATTGTTACCTACACAACTGATACCTAACCCAAATTTAAAGCAGCTCAAGATCTTAATAGCATTGAGTTGGAAACTATTCCATCCTATGTTATTTAGGTTGTACCCATACATGAGATACAATTAAGATCTGGAATAGTTGTGAATGACATACCCAAAATTCATCAGTCATCATTCGTGAAGAGAATGAAGAATAAGATCTCGATGAAGTCATGAATGATGATATTTTGTAGGATGTGCCAAAAATTCTAGTGCATACCCATCCTCAGCAAGAACCAACTCAAGAACGAAGAATCCCTCCATTTCTGGAACGATTAGAAATAGAAAAACCTGTAATCCGTCCTAAGTATGATATTCTAAATGAATTAAAAAATGTTTGTGTCAAGATTCCTCTATTAAAATCTATTAAGGATATACCAATTTACAGTAAAGTAATAAAGGAACTTTGCATTAAGAAACCGGGAAGGAAATAAAAATACCCCCCCACTATTCATGTTATAGGAGAAATGTCTAAATGTATGACTGACCAGTCAAGAATTGTAAAGTATACAAACCCAGGAATTCCAGTAGTAATTGTTATCGTAAATAGTACAGCCATAGAAAATACACTTATTGATTTAGGATCAGCTATTAATATGGTGACCACCGTAGTCCTAGAATTTTTACAGTTGGGACAATTTCTCTGACAGACCCCCTCAATTCTGGAACTAGCAGACCGTACTACGGTTAAACCTATTGGGGTTATGGATGACATTGTTATATTAGTAGCCTCATGGGAATATCCTATTGATTTCATGGTAGTAGAATCAAAGGTTCCTTCTAAAGGACGTCCTATTATATTGGGAAGACCATGGTTAGCTACCACCAGCACCTTCATAGGATGTATGGATGGGGAAATGACCATTTCTAATGGGTTTTCCACACAAAACTTGTTTCATACCCCCCGGCACAACCTGTAACTGAAACCTTTTGGTGGTTAGAATGCCCCTTTGGGGATGAAAATATTGAAGATCATTTCTTTCTGAGTGACTACACCTGGGAAATTCAGGAGAAGACTACTGAGAATGTGTTAAATCAATTTTTCTCTTTTACAACTTGTATATATTTTCCTTAGTCTTTTTCTCAATTCAATAAAAATTTTGGAGATGAGTTTCAAGAAAATATGGCCCTCTCAAAATTCTTGGAAACACCATGTGTCTTTGCAATTGAAGAGCACATAGGATCTTATACCACGCCTTGCGAAGTTATCCCTCGAAATGTTCTACACATAAATGCAGGGTTAACTGAGAGTCAACAAGAACAGTTGCTAAAGGTCCTTAAAAGTCAATCCGTAGCATTTGCATGGAAATACACTAACATGAAGGGTATATACCCTGACACTTGTATTCACCACATTTACAAGGATGCAATTGTATCCCCTATAAGGAAGCCTCAGAGGAGTATGAGCCCTGCTTTGAAGGACATAGTTAGATCTGTAGACAAACACACAACTCACAAAATAGATCTCACAATTTACTCAACAATTGAAGAATGAAACAATGCAAAAATGGCTTGCAACTGTGAATGATTTCATTAATCAAAAGTAATTAGATAATAATTACAATGAAGTACAATGGCTAAATAGCCACAAGCAATTCGAATCCACATGAGGAAATTTGAATTGATTACACTCTACTTAACTAAACATAACTAAGACCTTGCCTAAATAATTATCGAAGGACTCAATGGTTAACTGACCTTGTCTAAACCATAAACAAAGTTCATCGGAGTTCTAAAATGCAACTTAAGTGTTACATTCAGTATTGACTAAGGCTAACTGACTATGGTAGGTGAGAAATGCAACCCTTCTACATGCATCCATACAAACCTAGTGCTAACTAAATGTAGAGGACTAGAAATAAATCTAACTGACTCCTAACTTAACTTGACTAGTCACCAACTCAACTAAACTGACCTTGTTTGGTTTTGACACTCCTAGTGGCTCCTAAATGGTAGGTATTGGTCTAGGAGGCTCCTAAAATGATGCATGCAAGTGTAATCAGTGGAAGTAGGCCTTAATTATTGTGCCCCAAAATTTAGTAACTAAAACATGTTCCCTAATTAGGCCAAGTGGACCCAATGGTGCTAGTGACTAAAAATAGATTGGATGGACTCCCGATTTAGACATGACTTTTTATTTAGACATATGACCAAATTGGACAAGGGAGGATTAATAATACTAATACCTCCCATGAATGCTAAATTTGACAATCTATGGGCCCTGGAAACTAAGACCATAGGTCACCCATTACATCAAGTAAAATAAAGTAACTGCTTAATACAAGGAGCTGGGGAAAAAGACACATGGGGAAAAATACCCCCCTTTATCTAAGCAGGTAGAATCAAGTCTCAAGTTTGACAAACTTGAAAATATGTTGCTGCAATCTTCATCTCTGTGAGGTAGTGAAGCAACATGCATGGTGTGCTATGCACAGGTATTCTGGGGCCTGGCATGTAGATTTCTCCTTCTTCTCCAAAATTGATGATGGAAGGAAGGAGGAATGTAACCTTTGTCTCTTTCTAGATGAAGAGATGCATGATCACATCTATTTTTCTGAATGTAGTGAGACTGATCCCTTGCCATGTATCATCTTATAGGGAGTCTATTGCATCTCTCTAGAGGAGCAGATTGCATGGCATAGTGCAAGGGACTTTCCTTTCTAAGTGTCAGGTGGGTTTCCAGTCATCTTCCTAGCTTCCAGTTTGGAAGTAGGGACTGAATCTAGATCTGAATCACCCTGAATCTCAATCTCATAAAATGATAAATATGGATCTACAATACTAGTAGAATATGCAAAAGAAGTAGATGCAATGTTTTTACCTTCCCTTGCAAGTGGCTGCTGAGAGTGCACTGGTTCTGAAGGAGGCATGAAATGTGAGAACTCATATGATTTTGAAGCATGATTTGCAACACCCTTCGATTTGATGTTCCCAGTAGAGATATATGTGATCTCCACTGAGTCAGGACCAAAGATCACTCACTTTGGAGATCCAGTATGGGTCATTTGATAGATAGATAATAGGTTTGAAGCTAGGGAGGGAACAAACAGCACATCTTTGACCCTTCCATGTTCAAGCTTAACAGAGCCCTTCCCTTTTGTTTGGACTTTATTGTTATTTCCCATTTGAATACTAAGACCATCAAAGGACTAAAAAGAAGAGAATGATTCTCTGGATGCAGCCATATGGTTGGAAGCTCCAGAATCAATGAGGAAGACATATGCTAATGAGCAGAAAGTCTTCAATGCATGGATTTTCCTTTGGTATTCTTAATCTTCATCTTCAGAGTCATCCTTACTTGCACTAGTAGGTGCAGAAATGTTATGTTTCTTCAAAAGAAGAGCCATTTCATCAAGTTGTCTTCTCATACAGAAGCTTTCTGAATGAAAGCCCCTTCCATAGTAAGAGCAGAGGACCTTTCCTTTGTCATTCTTCTTGCTTCTCTTCGAACCTGAAGGCTCCTTTCACTGCTCTTTCTTCACAAGAGACTTGTCTCTTTGTTTCCCTTTTTCATTCGCTACCTTATCTCCTCTTGCAACCAGAGCTTGATCTTGGAAGATCGAATGATCCCCATTTGGATCAATTTATCATTCTCAGAAGTAAGAGATTGGATGAAGGAATCAAGAGTGGGAATCTTCCAATTTGTAGTAGTGATCCTTACTGTTTGGAAGGTTGATACAAAGAATGAGTAGTCTTCATTGATCTTTGTGAGAATGGAAAGGATGATATGATATTCATCATTCTCCACTTTGCATTGCTTCAGCTGATATATCAGGTTCTTGAACTTTGTGAAGAATTCATCCAGTGATTCAAAGTTGGATGGATTAAGAGTGATCAGATCATTTTCTAGTGGACGGACCCTCATGTCATCCTACTTATCAAATAAGGAGGCAAGATTGTCCCAAATCTCCTTCAGATTCTTCAATCCTTGGATGTGGAATCGAAGATCTTGAGAGACTATGGAGAATAAGTATCCATGAGCTTCATCAAACCTGTTCCAGTACTTTTCTTTGTCATGATTCAAAACTGGCACTGCCTCTGTTTCTTCTGTGAGTATGAAGAGCTTCTTGTTGCAAAGCAGTACCCCCATGTCATCCTTCCACTGGTGATAGTTGAAGGGAGTGAGAGGCTCTACTAGATGAACCATTTTGAACGCAATAAGAAGAACTGAGCTGTTGTAGTGAATGCAGTGAGAATAAAGAGTTTCTGTAGCGAATGCTGTGAGAAGACTTGATAACCTGTCATAAAATCAAACATACAAAGTAAGGTTGACAGTCTGCACTTTTGGAATTTCCTTCACACCCAACATAGTTGATCAAGCAAGCTTGATCAACAATTTCCTAACTTGGGATATTAAGTGGTAAATTCTTTTCTTCTGGTGCAGTACTAGAAGGAGCAATTTTGCTTAATAAAAATGATCCAGTTGGAGATCTGAGGAGGAGAGGTGTCTTGTCCACCGAGGATATGATACCATATAAATTGAGCACATAGATCTGTAGACAAACACATAACTCACAAAATAGATCTCACAATTTACTCAGCAATTGAAGAATGAAACAATGGAAAAATGGATTGCAACTATGAATGCTTTCATTAATCAAAAGCAATTAGATAATAATTGCAATGAAGTACAATGGCTAAATAGCCACAAGAAATTCGAATCCACATGAGGAAATTCGAATTGATTACACTCTACTTGACTGTAGGTAACAAAGACCTTGTCTAAATCATTATCATAGGACTCAATGGTTAACTGACGTTGTCTAAACCATAACTGGAGTTCATCGGAGTTCTAAAACACAACTCAATTGTTATATTCAATGTTGACTTAGGCTAGCTGACTATGGTAGGTGATAAATGTGCCCCTCCTGCATGCAACCATGCAAACCTAGTGCTAATTGAATGTAGAGGACTAGAACTGAATGTAACTGACTCCTAACTTAGCTTGACTAGTCACCAACTCAACTCAACTGACCTTCGTTGGTTTCGGCACTCTCAGTGGCTCCTAAATTGTAGGGATTGGTCTAGGAGGATCTTAAAGTGATGCATGCAAGTGCAATTAGTGGCATTAGGCCTTAATTAGTGTTTCCCACACTTTAGTAACTGAAACATCTGCCCCAATTAGGCCTAGTGGACCCAATGGTGCTAGTGACTAAAAATAGACTGGATGGACTCCTGATTTATACATATGACCAAATTGGACAAGGGAGGATTAATAATCCTAATACATCTGTCTTTGCAATTGAAGAGCACATAGGATCTTATACCATTCCTTGTGAAGTTATCCCTGTAAAATTTCTACACATAAATGCAGGGTTGAACGAGAGTCAACAAGAATAATTGCTAAAGGTCCTTAAAATTCAGCCCAGAGAAATTACATGGAAATACACTGACATGAAGGGTATACACCATAGCACTTGTATTCACCATATTTACAAGGATGCCAATGTATCCCCTATAAGGCAGCCTCAGAGGAGGATGTTCCCTACTTTGAAGGACATAGTTAAAGAAGAGTTACAAAAACTCCTTAATGTTGGTTTCATCTACCAAATTTCAGATAGTAAATGGGTATCCCCTCTAGTGATAGTCCCAAAGAAAGTTACAAGGAAATGACATATTTGTGTTGAATTTCGAGAATTGAATAAGGCTACGATTAAGGAATACTTTCCTTTTCCCTTTATCAAGCAAGTGCTAGATACTTTATCCGGCAAACAATATTTTTGTTTTCTCCACGGATATAGTGGATACAATCAGATTTTGATAGCACCGGAGGATCAGGATAAGACCACTTTTACGTGCCCCTGGGGGACTTATGCCTATAGAGTTTTTCCATTTGGATTATGTAATGCACTTGCTACTTTCAACGTGCAGTTTTAGGAATTTTTCTTGATATTATACACGATTGTGTAGAGGTGTACATGGATGATTTTATAGCCTATGGTAATACCTTTTAAGAAGCTCTTGATAATCTTGAAAAGGTCTCAATCTGATGTTAGGAAACAACTATATCCCTTAGTCATGAAAAATGTAAAATGTTATTAACAGAAGGCATAGTTTTGGGGTATCATGTTTCCTCACAAGGTATCAAAAAAAGAAGTAATTGTCAGTCTCCCCTCTCCAAAAACTCAAAAGGAATTCAGAATCTTTCTTGGTCATGCAGGTTACTACCATCATTTTATTGAAAATGTCACTAAAATAGTTGCACCACTGTTTAAACTGCTTATGAAGGATATAGAGTTCCAATGGGCTGAATCATGTCAAAGTGCTTTTGAGGTCTTAGAAGCTAAGCTATCATTGGCACCGATACTTAGGGTTCTAATTGATTCCTTCCTTTTCATATATCCACTGATGCTTTTGACATGGCCATAGGAGGAGTTCTTTGTCAAAAAGAGGACCAAGCATCTTATTCCATATATTTTATTATAAAAAATCTGACACCTGCCGAACTAAATTACATTGTTACTAAGAAGGAGTTTCTGGCAGTAGTCTACTATATTAATAAGTTTTTCCATTACATCATAGGATATAAAACTTTTGTGCATACAAACCATTCTTCCATCATATTTTTAATGAATAAACCAATTACTAATGGTAGAGTGACCCAATGGATTCTTCTATTACAAGAATTTAATATCATTGTCATCGATCGACCTGGTAGAGAAAATTTGGAAGCATATTTCCTCTCTCGCATTCAACATGATGATGGTGCTAAACTTGTTGATGATACTTTCCCTGACAAACATCTATTTGATGTGTCTATTCAAACCCCTTGGTTTTCATACATTGCTAATTATTTAGCAACTGGAAAATTACCATACCACATGTATCCTCATGAGAAACATCAAATTGTCATCCAAAATTCTAGTTACTCTTGGGTTGATAATGACCTTTTTCGTACCGGCCCAAATCTTATTATTAGACAATGTGTATGGGAAGACGAGATGATAGAAATACGTCGTGCATGCCATGATGGGCCATGTGGGGGACACTTTTCTAACAAGCGAACATTATACAAAGTGTTGCATTATGGTTATTACTAACCAATCATTTTTAAGGATGCTTCCATGTATGTTAGAGAATGTGACAGTTGCCAAAGAATGGGTATACCTACGTCATCAGACGAGATTCCTTTACAGCCTCAAGTCATTACAGAGCCTTTTGAGAAATGGGATCTGGATTTTGTAGGACCAATCTCTCCCATGTCCTGGGAAAAGAAGTATATCCTGGTTTGCACGGACTATGTCACCAAATGGGTAGAAGCTAAAGCTTTGTTTGGGGCCACAGAGAAATCTGTGGTAGAATTTATATATGAAGAGATATTCACTCAGTTTGGTGTGCCTAGAGAAATTGTCACTGACCAAGGTTCTCAATTCGCTTCTAAATTATTGAAAGAACTTGCCACTAAATATAGTATACAACATTGTAAATCCTCACCTTACCATCCACAAGCTAATGGCCAGGTAGAATCAACCAATAAGCTTTTGGAATCTATCTTAACCAAAACTATTCAGCTGCATCATAAAGATTGGGTAGATAGACTCCCAGAGGCTTTGTGGGCCTATAGAATAACTTGGAGAAACACTATTGGACAAAAACCCTATGATTTAGTAAATGGGAAACAAGTCCTTTTACCTATTGAATTCCAAGTTAATACTTTTCGTATGGTTGTGCAATTAGGTATGGATTTAGAAGAGGCACACAAACAACAAATCTTATAGATTAAAGAACTAGATGAGATTAGGAAATATGCACTCCAAAGGACAATGTTAATACAAAATCAATGAAAAAATGGCATGATAAATTTATTAAGCAAAAGAAGTTTAATACCAGAGATTGGGCGTTGCTATTCGACTCAAGGTATAAAAATTTCAAAGGAAAACTAACTACCCATTGGATGGGTCCATATGAGGTAGTTACACCCTTCGATAATGGGTCAGTAGAGATTAATACAATTGATGATTCACAAAATTCCTTTGTTGTAAATGGAAACAGACTTAGACTTTATCATCAACCAATATCTAGACAAGATTTTGTGAAGAATGTATTACAACAAAAGGAGATGGAGTTGGTTGAAAAGGAATTCATTCCTCCACCTCCTGATTCTTAAACTATTTTGTGTTGTTTTTATGTACATATGTAAATATATATTTATTTCTTTAATAAATAAAAGTCGTTTCTGAAAAGATGACTACATTCATGCAGGGAATTTGGTTGTATAATCAGCTTATGGAATTTTGTCAAATAAAACAGGAAGGCTCTATTCCTTTATCTAAACTTTGATAAAATCTATATGAATTTTTATCGATGCATATGTTTTTGTTGCAAACAAAGTTTGAATCATCTAACAAGTGGTTTTGCAGTTTGATTATAAGAACCTTGTTTCTTTAACCAACCCATGAAATGTTTCCTAAAAAGGGAAGTTCTCTAAGAACTTATAATTCATCCTATTTTTATTTATTTTTTAAATAGGGAATTATAACAAAATTAAAATATTCCCTATATTATTCCTACCCACTTTCTTTGATGATTCCTTATGCTTTTATGGTGATTGATTCATATATGTATATTTCAAACTTATCATTAAAATGGTTTATTAAGACCTATTTTAATCATCATGTGATTCAAAGTTCTATTTTACACCTAAGGACTACTCGTTCATCCTATACTCATTATCAAAACTTGTCTCTTAAGGATTTTTGAGAAAAATCAAGAACAAGTGAGATTCCTACTTGTGGGGAACATTACTTATTTTTTATGAAAAACTTATAGGCTGGGTAGTCCAAGAAAAACTTTAAGTTATTATATTTTGACACGATTTATAATTTAGGCCATTATAAATGTTTCTTTACTTATAAGTTCTGCGTTCAAAAAAAATATGAATTATGTGTTTAGCAGGCTTAACTCACTCTAAGTACCAACCATCTTCCAAATGTTCAAAAAAAAAACTAAACAAACAAACCATTATATGAAACAAACCCGCCAGAGTACTGAACAAGCTTGCTAGCAGCGGATCCATGCTAAGTAATATCTTTAAACAAGGAATCCTGGTAAGTGCAGGTAAACCTGTCGGGGTACTGAACAGGCTCTTTGGCAGCAGGGTTATGCTTGCATGGTACCAAGATAAAACCATCGGGGTACTAAATAGACCTGTCGATAGCGGGGAAATATCAGGTAAAAGAGGTCCATTTAATGCATTACTATGCACATGGTTCATAAAACAAAAGAGACTAAACAAACAAAGAAGAAACAGAACAATACATGTTTAGGCCAATTCTTCCTCATGTCATTTGAGAATGGTTGTAAGTTGGAATTGGGACTCTATCATCTAATTCACTAATATCTAGGATATGATTATTCTAGAAAAGGGACCGCTATCTATAGAAATCTCACGAACTCTAGGGTGAACTTAAAATATTCTTTGGATGACAGGATATCCTTAAAATGAGGCATGGATGACTAGTTTCTCCTGTGGCATTTTTTGGATCAATTATACTCTTGTTATTTGTATAATATTCTTAAGCACTGTTATTCTTGATGGAAATACATATCTGAATCATCTCCATTTACCAGTTAGTATTTATTTTTCTTACTAAAATAATAGCAGTATTTGTAGAACTATATGTTATATTATTTGGAACTTAGTCAAATTTTCTTTGATGGCTTGATGACATGCCATATTTTTGGTTTGGGGGGAGATTAGAATTGTTTTTACTTTTTGAATGATTATAGAAAAGTTTTGTTTGATTCTGACAAAAGTGTAGATGTTTTTAGGATAATGCAATTACAATGCAATGAAGGTTTAATAAAGCTAGTTTACATCATCATATTGTGTGCTTACAGCCCAGAAAGTTTACTGCATATTTAGCAGCAGTCAGATTCAGTAAAATGTATATTTTTATAGAAAATCCATATGAAGGATCATATGTAGGGTTGAATTCCAGTCCAAATGAAATTCCAAATGACTATTCAAATGAAAACCGTAATATTATAAGCACCAATGGTTAAGTGTGTTAAGGTGTTAGCTTATTTTTGTTTTTGGGTTAAAAGTTAAATTAGCTGAACTATACCCATAATTATTAAGTCGCATCCACATGCTTACAAAAGCATTGTGACTTCATTAAGACTAATTTTGACCTATGATTTTGATTACGATTTTGACATAATATGATCTCGTTTAAAATCTATATGGATGTGATATGATTATAGGACCTTTTCAATCATCATTACATTATCCTTACCTTTATTCTCTTATCCAATTACAAGTGGAAACCATCAAGTGATATATCATCTCGTTAATTCAGGTTATTATGATTTTAAATATGTTTTATGGAATTGTATTGAGTAATGCATTCAACCTTTCCAAAGTTTACTTTGGACATGGTCAAATTTATCAAAACCTTACGAATTCATTAATGCGTGCGTCCTTTTGACGACACACGATTCAAGATTTGACATGATGGCATGATCATTTAAACGTGCCAAGTCTTGGCCTCTGATCATTTAATTGCTCAAATGGATCAGGTTTTAAAGTGATGCCCTTGTGTATTTCATTCCATTCTATCGCCCTCACTCACCTTCATCCCCGCAAAGTCGTTTAATCACCATTTTCATGTATCCTCTGCAAACCTTGCATCTTGGCCTCTGTTTGAGCAATGCCTAACTGTATTGAGCCCAAAAGCTATCAGGATTTGTTCCATATGCCATAATTTTAAGAATGTAGGGATATTTTCTTTCGAGCAGGATGGAACCCATTTCTCCATATTTTGCAAGGGTATGACGAAGAAATTTCGCTGATTTTTGCGAAAGGATTTGATGGTAAAATGGACCATCTCCTTTTTCCAGTAACTAAAGAGACCATTGCAGTCACGACTAAACTCCCAAGAGAAGGAACTCATTGGCATAGACATTTGTTTCTTCCATGGTCGACCTAAGATTTATGTCTTAAGTTAGGTTACCAACATGTTGCAGGTTCTAAATGATTTCACCGAGAATGGATTAAGATACACCAGAGGAAAGTTTCCCTACCCATTCACCTACCCCTTTCAAACTCGTTCCTGCTAAATTTTTACCTTTTCCGTGAGTTCGCACCAGGAACCGAAAGGCGAAGTATGTCCATTCCATTGTTCAACCCATCATCCAGACCATGGTTCAACCCATCGTTCAGACTGGTCATCCAGAAAATATGGCCGAAGTGGATAAACCCGTCACTGACTCAACTTTGTTCACATTGGCCAGTGTCTCAGACGAATTGCTCAAAGATGTTGCTCATGAGACTGTTCCTACACATGTTCAGAGCATGAGTCCTAAAATACAAACCCTCTCTGTTGACCTTGAGATACCATCCAAGGAATCAAGTCCACCTCCAAACTCCAAGCAACCAACAGAACCATCCACTCCTCATCTTCCAACAGTAGACCAACTAACTCAGGAATTGGCATGGTCAACAAGTTGAAATGAGAAATATTCCAAGATGATCGATAGTCTTCGCCAAGAGAACAGGGAGTTACGTATACAAGTCAAATCCGTTGAGGACCTTACCAAGGCTATCACTTCTTTGCATGACTCTCATCAAGAGAGGCACATTGTTTTAAAAGAACAGGCTAGAAAATTGAAATTTAAGTCCCCTGTTTCATCTTCTAAGTCAAATGGAGCTACTGACGCAGCTCTGCCTTCTTCCTAAATTCCATTTTTTGCTCAGTCAGACCTGGCATCTCTCTGGTTTGGGGGAGTGTTGATCCTCATTTGTCACTATTGTCGGCTGGTAATTTACTCTTTTGGCATCCGTTTTGTCACCCTTTTGACATATTTCTTGTTATACAGCTTACCATTCAGGCTCAGGTACAAACACATTTGGAATTTATGCAAGTCTTCATTTATTTTTATTATTTTGTTATTTTACTAAACAATTATGTTATATTTGAAATTATGTCTGATATATGAATTTGTTTTGTATATCGTAGTTTTTAAAAGAAACAACATTGGACATGCAATCATGCTAGATATGCGCAAATCATATCTGGCTTGCCATTCATCCTCTCAATCATCCCACGCACTGTTAGTCGGCATATTCCCAAGTGATTAAAGCACAAAATGGTCTTTAGTTGTTCTATTGTCCACGTGTTTGATCTTACGATGGTCCTTGCTCTAAGAAGGCTCACCATCCTTCTTTCTCCATTCAACACCAAAATCCAATTCCACATCAATGAGAATCTAGACCCCACAGTACTTGCAAGGAGAACCGACGCGCGAGAGAGCAAGAGGAGGAGGACTATGCGTTGTCATATCATTGCTGTTTTGCCATAAAGGTCGACTATTTTAGGAGAAGTCAACCACTGAAAGGGTCAACCTGCTCATTCTTGTAAACATTATATATAGTCTCCTCCAAGCGAGAGCACTGTTAGCTATCTAGTTCGTAAATATGTGAGTCGACATCAAAGAATAAGCTCTGTAAAAACTCAGTTCTAAATGTTAATATAAGTTCTATTTTTGTTGTATATACATGTTCTTGTTTCTTTGAGCGATTGATTGAAATTCCACCATGATTGTTGAGAGGGCCCCTCAACAACCAGTGGTCTCCATTTCTGTGTGTGTTCTTGTTATCTCCTTTCTTGGAGATAAGTAGTCTCTATTTTTGTTTTTTTATGCAAATTGGTTTCTTGTCAGTTGATATTGTTCATTTCCTTGTTTCCTGTAGCATATGTTTTATTATGAGTAATGATGTGATGTTAGTATAATTTTTGTCTCTTGAATTAAAGTAATCGGTCACGTGCGTGGTTTATTGTTGGTTTTCCTTTCAACTCTCCTTCCAATTTCCCTTTCATCTTAGTGTCAAATGTTATGTTTTCAATTAGACAGAATTTGGTTAATTTAGTATCTTAGGCTCAGTTTGTAATTAGAATTAGTTCTGTCAATTCTTGTTTAGCTATAGATTAGTTTCAGTTGTATTCCATTTTGTTTCATTTCATAATAGGGAATAGTCTCTTTACATCCATAGACTAGTACCATTAATCTTTTTGTTATTTCAATTGTTAACTAGGTTCAATCATTGTCCTTTATGCATTTTATTCTCATATGCACGAAATCAGTTGATATGTAGATCATCTAGGCCATTTATTTCCTAATTTCCATTGTCTTCGTCATGCAGACCGTCGGTTCAGACTATCATTCAGCCCTTTGTCTAGCCTTTGATATTTCCATTCCGTTTTAAACCTGTTTAAAGTTATGTTCTTTTTCTTTTGAATTATGTTATGTTTTGTAATTAGACAATGGCTATATCTATAATTAGGACCTTAGTCTATATATTTAAAGTATCTATCAAGTTCCATCCCTGGCTTTCACCTCTTTTTACCTTAGTATGTTTTGAATTTTGTTTTGTTCTGTCTCTTTTGTTTATGATTTCTTCAATTACTGTTGTAACGTTTGGTAATTATATCTCTAGTTTAGTTTAATTTATCTTTGCATAGATTGATTTTAGGGTTAGATATCTTAATTGCTAGCGAAGCACACTAGTAATTTGTAAATTGATCGTAGCATAGGACCTGTCCCCTTCACTGTGTGGTTACTGAAAAGATTCGTAGAATAGGATTTAGAGGTGTTTTCTTTATTAAGTTTTCTACTTGCATCTTTATCAAGTTTTATTTATTAATTTTTCTACTTGTTTCTAAGTCATATTATCCTCACACGTGTTTCATATAAGAGTAGTATACCTTTAACTTACAAGTAATTGATAAAAGAATTTTTGTTTCTTAATTAACAGATTAGTTGTTCATAATATATTTCCCGTTAAAGTCATTTGCATATGAAATAAATCACAATGTTTACTATCACTTGTAATTGGACATTCCTTAGTTTGCATATATTTTTAGAAGTTAAGTTAGATTTAATCCCATTCATTTTCTTTACTTCTTTTGAAAGCCATTTTGATGCAGCTCCCTCTCCAGTCCCGATCGCAATGAATGCATATCCTCAGAATCCTCAAGAAGAGTGGAACTAGATAGTTTAGCTTAATGATTACATATTTGTTAGTTGCATGCATAATTTAGTTGTCGAAAGTATTGAACATATCCAGTAGTTGTAATATTGTTTCTGGTAATATCATTCTTTGTATGGTTAGTTTCCGAAGTTATTTATGAGGTTTATAATTCCTAGGATGAGAAGTTGAATAAATAATTAATAGGTTTTACTTTCTTACAATAAGTATTGTTTACATATCCTTCTCAATTATTGTGTATAGAGTAGAGTAGTATAGATTGATGTTGCTCTAATCTATTAGTCTTAGTTTTCCTGATTATCTCAGTAGTTGAACTTTCTGGAGTTTAACTTCGTTTTTCATTTTGGAAGATATTTCAATCTTTTCTTTGTTAAAATATTTCCACGACACCCTAGGTACCCCTCTACCCTTGCATATACTTTGTGTCAACTCTAAGTTTACCAACCTCAGTCAGTAATTAAATATTTGGTGAATTAATTAAGGCAATATAACACCCAACACAATCTTAGACAAGAAATCTAGATATAATGAAGAACCAGAAAATGAGTTAAGAGAAAGAGAGACCAAGTTCTAGTGCCATTAATTATTATTAGTCATTTTTTAAAGGATAAAAAAATGGACATAAAAACATACTAGGGTGATATTGATTTTTCTAAGTTGAGTCAATGGTTGAAGTTGTTAGCAATTTATTTCAATTTTCATAACATACAATTTCAAAAAAATATTTCATGTTCCCGACTAAAGGTAGAGGGCCATTTTCAAACTTGGTGGGAAAGCCACACCGAGACGCTTAGGTTGGAGGGATTTCCCAATAACTAAGTGGGAGTTGTTTAAAACCCTCATTAATTCCTGTTTCTACCCTATTTGGTACAAAGAGGACTAATGGACCTATTGGAATGAGTTCCAATAGAATCAAGGGGAGAGTGTGCAAGAGCACACTACCCAGTTCAAAAAAATGGCCATTATGTTGGATATATATACCAAGAAACGAAAGGTACTCATCAAATATTTGGGTGGAATAAATAGTCATTTGTGGAGGCAAGTGATGCTCTTTAAACCCATGACAATTAATGAGGCATGTGTGCAAGAAAAATATATGGAGAATATGGGTAAGACTAAAGGACAACCAAGTGGTTCCAAAAAGAAAGGCAACCAAGATGCTTCCAAGGAGAAAAAAAAGTGGGAAAGGAGAGGATAAGAACAAAAAAACCACTACAAATCAATGCAAGGATCCAAATAACCATTTCAACCATTGTAATATAAACGGTTCCACCAAACATAAGTGGTGGAAGCTACATCATGATGTGAATCTGTAGAACCACAAGAAGAATACCAAGAATACGAACATGCTAGTTGTGGATTCAAGAGACCAGGTAAGGAGTAGCCACGTCATAAAATAGGAGTATCCTCCATAAAACACTTAATTTACCATCAAAAGAGGTTTATGAAAAACAATCCTTGTGCTTATATTTATTTAATTCCTTGTCTATTATTCATTTCTAATGTTTAAATGTACATTTAGAATCTTTGGGCTTGACTTTGTCAACATAGATTTGAGATAATGTCCTTGATTTGATCAAATATCAGCTTGTTTATAGCCAATCAAAAATTGGATTTAAATTTTTCCAAGGAATTCAATTTTGATTCTAGGCATCAAAATATTCCATACTATGTTGAAGTCTCTCCTAAAAAATCTCAAGGTTGAGAGCCAAGCAGTGTTGCCCAAAACATTTCATTCATGTAACAAAATAGTAGATTCTCTATAAAGGGAGTATTTGGTGTACATTTGTTCCATGGAAATCATTATGAGGTTGTTTGCATAAATGATCTCACTACACCGCATTACCCATGCAAATGAATATTTGGTGCACATGTGCCATATGTGTAGCATTTTGAGTTTTTATGGAATGTGTATGGCTCTTAGGGAGTAAAAGAGGATTTTGCAGGTAATGGATTATGGACATGATCCAAAAACACAACACAAGCATTCTAAAGGAATATTTGGACTATATGTGTTGTATGAGTGCCATTTCATGGTTTTGTGCATTGGGGATGGTTCTTAGGGTTGTGAAAATGGTGAGAGGAGGAAAATCAACATATTAGGGCCTAAAAGAAGATTTTATAGATCATGGACCATGCACACAATCCAAAACCACCACATAGGCCTTGTAAAGTGAATCTTGCTAGGTTTTTCCCATCAAGGATGGATCTCACAACCTTTATCATGGTTTTGGAATCAAAATTGATGTTATAGACCCTATAATATGATTCTTTGTGTCTAGGGTAGTAAATAAGTTTACTATATCCTACTCATACAATAAACACTCCCTATGCAAGACTTATGTGAGACTCTAGGGGATTTCCATGTTATAAGAGTACTAAATATAATTTACTTGTCCACCCCATGTATTTGGGTGCTTGTAGTTATACCCCATAAAAAAATTGGGCCAAATTTGATCGAGGTCGTGCCCAGTGCACACTGCGGACAACATTCAATTGAATGAGTCGAACAATGTTATGGAGGAAGAATATAAGAAGAACCAACAAAGTAGGAAATACACTAGGTCAACAAGAAGTATGTGCACAGATAATATGCAAGAATTCAAACCAAGTTATTACTTATTCTCCATGAAAGATGGAGGAATCGGGATTTTTCTATATTACATTAGTTTACATGCTTATATAGAATGATGAGATGCTTGGGTGACTACCTATTACGTTTAGTTACAAAAGAAGTTATAAAGGCTCAGAATTTCAACCGTTGCAGACGACTAGAAGACATAGGCATTCTGTCGATATTCGACAATCGTCGATACTGACAAGGCATGTTGGTATGTTGTAGGTCGAGGCAGACCTATCGAGGTGAAACTTTTGAAGCAAACATGTCAAGGTGGCCCTGTCAAAGCACATAGAGTATTTGAAGTTGTTGAAGTGCTATACTTTGTCGAAGCTTGACAACCTGCCAACTATTGGTTGGATCATTCCTCCTTCCTTAAGAAACAATGGTCTCCATTGTGTATTCATTCAGGTGATGAAACTTGTTGGATACTTCGGTAGCAGAGTACCATTTTCCTTATGCGAGGTGGTTTTCCAGCTTTAGCCACTTGAAACAAGGGAATGGATTTTGTCCTTGTATGGCATATGCATTGTCCCAAAATGGTGTTGCAAAGAAGAGGTTCCTAAATATCTAGATGGATGTCTTCGGGTTCCGCTGTCTACAAGTCGTTATGTTCCAACAATGTTGCATGGTATTGTTGAAGTAGATCTACATTGAAAATTGGATGTAGGCCAAGGTATGCAAGAATGTCGAGTTGAAAAGAGTTTTCTCCAATCTGTTTAAGGATACTGTATGGACCATATCACAAAGGTTTCATCTTTTTGTATGGACCAATGAAGCGCTCCTTCTTTAGATGTAACCAGACCTGGTCCCCAATTTGGAATGAATGAGGAATACGATGCTTGTCATGTCGGGCCTTATCTTTTGCATCCGCTCATTGCAACATATCCTGTGCTTGCTTCTGAATGTTGTATATTTGAACTTTGAATTTCAATTCTTTCTCTGCTGCTCGTCCTTCGAAGTCAATGTCGTTCCACTATGTCGATGAACTGATTAAGTCGATAGGCGTTGAGGGTTGAAATTAATAACATATCTCAAATGGACTATTTCCCATAGAGACGTATTGAGCACGATTGTAGATTTGTTAAATGTATGGAAGGTTGTCATCCCATGTTTGACAATGCTTGTGGTTGTACATGCGAAGCAATTGTACGACTAAGCGATTTACAACTTCCTTCTGTCCATCTATTTGTGCATGGAAGGATGTCGAGAAAGAAAGTTTCATGTTGACCTATTCCCAGATATTTTTCCAAAAAGTGCTGACAAATATAGCATCTCTGTCGGAAATAATGGTCATCATTGTTGATGTATTTGTAAATTCAGAATGTATTCACCTATGTATCTTATGTCTTATACCTTGATGTTTATTCTGGGATGTCTCTGTAATGTAATTGAGTCATGTCATTCCCCGATGTTCTGATCGAGAGGATCTATAATGTAAACAAGTCATGTCAAGTCATTATGGGTAACCCTCCTATTGATCAAGGGTTAAAGTCCCCACAGTTCTGGGGCACTAGGGTTACTAGACTCACCTAGTGAAGTCGGCCCTAGTTGGGTTTAGTCTTTCTTGAATTAGTTGTTATGTCTTGTCAGTTGCATGTATATAGTTTTCTTCTTTGGCCATCTTTTCTGAAGTCGAAGGAATTTTCTGCTTTTGTTGCTGAGTTTGTGAGTGTGCTTGAACAGGAATAAGTTAAATAACTTTGATTTAAGTGCTTATGTAACTTAATCTCTGAACAAGATCTTTCTCTGATACCAATGATCCAGGCCATGCCCAGGTCCACGCTGGGGACAACAGTCGACTGAATGAGTCGATTACTATTATGGAGGAAGCATATAAGAAGAACTAGCAAAGAAGGAAATACACTAGGTTGAGAAGAAGTATGTGCACAGACAATATGCAAGAATTAAAACCAATTTATTACTCCTTCTCCATGAAATATGGAGGAATCAGAATGGTTCTATATTACATTAGTGTACATGCTTATATAGGATGTTGAGGTGCTTGGGTGACTACCCCTTATGTTCAGTTACAAAACAAGTTATAATGGTTTAGAAGTTCAATCGTTGCAGACAACTGGAAGACAAAGGCATTCTGTCGATCTTCAACAATCATCTATATTGACAAGGCATGTTGGTATGTTCTATGTCAAGGTGGACCTGTCGAGGCGAACCTATCGAAGCGACCATGTTGAGGTGGACCTGTCAAAGCTGTCGAAGTGTGACAACCTACCAACTACTAGTTGGATCAAAATTTTACTCATAAGTTTACTCTTCCCATTTGTCTAGGGATGAAAATAAATAGAATTATTTCGATCAATATCCATCCTTTGCTGCAATATTTCCCAAAACTTGCCTAGAAATATAGAGTCTTGATTAGGCACTATTGAAGTTGGGAAACAAAATGTACCCATATAGTTTCAAAGAATAATTCAATTTATTCATGGTCTATAATGGTATTATTCTGATATCATACTCACATGATAAAGTTCCCATTTATAAGGCCTATTTAGTGGCTAAGGACCCCACAAATTATAGCTCATGAAACATTTACTTTCGTATCATTTGTAACAATCCATGTTGTTGATATAAACCTAAAAATGGTCATGACCATATCCAATTCTCATGCCAAATATTCCCTGTGGAGGGCTTGTGGTGCTAATTTGGGGCCCCGTGTATGGAGCATGATATTTAGAGGAAAATTTTATGTCATTTAGCATTGTTCCTTGCTAGTATGACAGTCTTGAATTGACACAATAGGTTGCTTCAAGATTTTTTTTAGGGTTGGTAACTAGAACAAATAACATTTTTCTTTTCTTTGTTAGTGGTGGCTACTAATATTTTGCAGTATTTAATTGGTATTGGAAGATCCTTCATCAATGACATTATCGCATATTAGTTTTATATTTATGCAACTTTTTCTCTTGTGGGAATATGAAGGAATATGTTAGAAAATTTAGGCCCAGGCAATTTTAGATTTGCAAGCTCTCTACTGGCAGAGGATGAAAGTATTGAATATCACCACCTAAAACCATTTTTTCTATATACATCGTTATTACTGGATAATGCAAGGTAGCGTGTAGTTATGATATGGATCTAAAGAATTTCAACTATGATATCAAGTAGTAAATATAAAATGCATCACTTCACATTGTAGATTCGTTGACAGATGCTATATGCAGGTGAGGTTTTCATGGCCTTGTCCCAACCAGTCACAACATGCATATCAATGTCAATGGGCATTACTTTTGCCCATAAGTAGTTGGATTTGAGGGATTAGTCCTCTTTGAGGTAGCAAATGTAAGGGTGGGAAAGTACTTCTCATGGAATGGGAAACCAACAGAGAGATGGCATGTGTATATTATAGTGTATTTATATTCAAAATAAAACCTGCAAAATAACAAAATTAGTTGTAGAATATATGAATACTTGAATTTTTTCTACTTTTTTTCCTAGGAAAAAAGAATAATTTTATATCATATTTAGAGAACAAAATTACCTATAGTAGATACACTTTGTTGTGTATTTCCAAACAAATAGTAAGAAAAGAAAAGAAACATACCCTTAAGGTCTTGTGCTAGTCCCCCCATATAATAGTTATCAGCAAATGAACAAGTTGTCCTAATCAATAATAATTACAAAAAAAAATAGTATTTTTCCAATATATACCAAAACAAGATATAACCTGCAAACTGCCTCGAGATAGTAAAAAACCAGCCGTAAATGTTCCAAGTCAGTCCAACGTAAGGTCCACAAAAAAAAAGTATCATAATATGATGTTCAAGCAGAAAATTTTTATGTAATGAGAAAAATATTATGTAGCAGTTGTTCCTTCTATAAAAGGCCTATGATAATATTCAAAAATGGGCCTCCTAAGAATTCCTTGTTTTGGGCTTCCCCATCAAAAAAACCCACGGCATAGATATATCAATTTCTAAATCCAAAACTTCCCTCTTTCTAAACACCCTAATGTACTCAGGAAAGGCGCGCATAATACCACAAGCTAAACTTGTTGTAATTTCAGGAGTACATGTTTTTTCTGCAAAAAATAAATTGTTCCTAGCAAGGAAAATGCCCCAAATGACAAGAAGTGGTAGAGTTGTCATGGACTCCTGAGTTTCTAACCTCCTCTAGTTCTCCCAAGCTTGAAGTACTGAGAACCCTACACAACTTCAGTTATAGTCAAGGGCCTTTGAGCATTCGTTCCACACTTCTTTGATATAAGGACAGTGTAAAAAAATGTGTGTGACAGACTCACCATCATACTTGCAAAGAGCACACCAACCAGGCCCTTGGAAACTGTTGGTCAATTTTAATGTTACTTAATTAACCTCAATTTAATTATCAACCGGGCAATCGTAAACTTTGAGCTGCTACACTATATGTGCAGGCAAGATAGTGTTAAAACAACCCTAATCTTTCATAGAAATTCCACCTACAGCAATCTTTTCAGAGAAGTCCTACCTACAGCAATCTTTCAGAAGAACAATCTACGGATAAAACAAACCCTACAGCAATCCCTTAAACATTCCACAATCCACACTCAACTACAATGCTCATAATCTATTCTACAACTGAAAGAGTTTAATAAATAACTTTGATCTGAAAACTCCACTATAATCCTACGAGAACTAATGCTTCACTTCACACTAATACTGCTAAAAGTATTGCCAGAATAACACCTGTAATCTCTTGACTTTAAATAGTCAACACATAGCCTGTTATAATGAAGCTTGACTGGTTATTATTATTCAAATATACTCTGTTTTATTTATGCACATTAATGCACACAGGAAAAATGCCAAGGCTATCCAAGCAATGCTCATTAATCAATAATAGGACTGTATGAAAAATATTCAATATTTCTGGTTTATATGTGCACACTGTGAAGCTGGTGTTAATTCAGGAAAGCAATATTATAAACTAAGGTCTTCTCCAAACTCAAGCAGCCTGATTCCTTCCTATTTACTCACTTGTTTAAAAGATTATTAAAGCCCTATGTGCTCTATAAATTCCAATCTTTAATCCTTCTACAAACTATCACAAGTGCTGTGCAATTTTAACAAAATACCCTACAGCTCTGCAAATTTGAAAATGAAAAGGATGAGCTGTTAATTTACTATTTCCACGCTGTAGCAAAAATTACCCTACAGCTCTACAAACTTAAAAGTGAAAAGGATGAGTTGTTATTAACTATTTCCAGCAGCTAGAGTCAACCAAATTGCCAATACTACGCTGTATACTGGAAATCAAAGAAAACATTTAAATCCATGCCATTCATTAATCCATTTTACAGTCTATATGCTGGCAATAAAAGGAAGAGTCTATCGCTATTTTGCTATAGGAAGAGTGAACAAAAAGAGTCTAGCGTTGTCTCACTATACGCTGGCAAATAGAAACAATATGAAAACTCAGTCTACCTGTAACCTTTCAAACAACAAAACGTGAATTGAATCATCACACAATTCATAAAAAAAAACAATAACCCTAAACAATGATCATGGCCATTAACACACAGTCCACGCTGAAACCAAAAAGAGTATCAAATGAAAACTGTTCCTGAGTCTTATTCAACAAAATAAACCAACTGCAATTAATTAAGAATCTGCAATCATTCATATGAGGAACATTATCAGCATTCTATATAACACTATCAAAGAATAGAGACATTAACCTGTTTACAAAACACACAATGCAAAATACCAAGGTTGGTGCTGAAGGGGGCCCTCCCTCAACGCCTTCCATATCTAGATCGAAACCTTAAAAAGAATACACGCTGGTTGTATTAATCAAATGGAGCATTACAATCGTTTCTCAACATCCCCTCCGTTCTTAGGGTTTCAAAAGCCCTTTTATACTAAAAATACAGACTAGAATCAATCATGTGACAGAAATTGATCCTCAAACAACTCTACAGGTAACTCGGCACACCTGAGCCAAATAGGGTAGCTCGAATCCCCTTCAAATCTATACAACACTAAAACAAGAAAGCAACAGCTTCTTAATCAACGGCCATCCAAAAACAGCACCTGGAAATCGGTGTAGGCAGTTTGTAAGGCGATGAAAACTCAGGGTAAGCCCAAAGTGTGGATCGAAACCCCCAGATTTGCCGGTGCAGCCATTGTGCCATCGTGAATCTGCCATGGAGTGCCAAAAAACCCTGCATAAAAGAAATAACGAGCTATCAATTTACCGGACATATATATATGAAGATTTGAAAATCCAAATGTATGCACAAAACAATATAAAATAACCAAAAATATCACTCACCAAGGTTTTTGTTCACATGGGTCTCCAACCATAAATAAACATGAATAAAACTAATATATTATATGGTTTACCAAGTATTAGGCTAGAAAGCGATGTATTAAACAACTAATAATAGAAGACCAACAGAAACACCTTTTTTGCAAATTGTCCTAGATAGGCACCTTGTTTTCCAACACACAACACATGAAAAGTCTATTTTTTGGTGGACTATTGATTTTCCACAGTTTCTTCCACCACCATATCATAACCCTCTGAAAACCATCTTCCACCCTAATCCAAGTCCCGGATAAGAACATCATCCCGATCCCTAAGTTGAATCAATGCCTGGATCAATGCCATGAGAAATTGTTCCACTTCCCTTTCATCAATTGCTATTAATCCAAAATCATGTGCCGATTTCCAGGATTGGGACCATGGGTTGTCTTGAAAAGGTGCAGCTAAGTGTGAAAGGTGGGAAATACCTCTCTCTCTTAAATCCTCCACCGTGTGGTATTGAATCCTATGTTGTTGGATGCTACCTACCCATGGATCCTCTCCAACCCTTAACTTCCTACCATTTCCAACATTCCATGAAAGATTGGACTCAATAACATCAAAGGATTGAAATTACTGAGCCTACAGAAAGAGATTTCACAGGACTCTCAATCTAGTCTTCCACATTGTCCGGAGCAATATACTTCTAAAAATTTACTTGTGTCCACAAACTTTCATCCTTTAAAAGTCTCCAACACCCCTTGGCCGCTAGTGATTTTGCAAACAAAAAATTATTTTTAAGTCCCCAACCCCCCATTCCTTTAGGAACTGCAATCCTCTCCCAACAAACCCAAGGATTCACATGCTTCTCTTGTTTACCACTCCACAGGAAACGAAAGAAATTTTACGAGCCTCCTCTAATATACCTTTAGGAATCCAAGCCAATGACATCCAGTATACAGGAATTGCTTCTAATACATCTTTTACCAAAACCAATCTGCCAGCCCTTGTGACCCATTTATGACTCCAAATTTTTAGGTGTATTTCCATCTTGACCAACAACCACTTCCAATATCTAATTTGGTAATCATTAGGTTTTAAACAAACCGCTATATATTTCAGTCCACCATCCAAACCTTCCAAGATGTATGGAAAATCCCCTGTGATTGCCTGCAACTCTTCAACCCTCAACAGGTGAGTGGACAGAGTTGAATTTCGAGAGTTAATATCCATCCCAGTGGATTTAGAAAAGAGCACCAAAATATCATGAATGGTATTAGTATCTGTTACCGATCCCTAACAAAAAATTAGAACATCATCTACAAATAGAATATGAGCTATTTGCAAGTGTTGAGAACTATGAATTCCCTTTAAGGAACCGAGTCTTTTTTCCTCCCTTAGAGACCTACTCAAGCCTTCAGCAACCAACAAAAATAGGAGTGAATACAATGGGAATCCCTTCCTAAGTCCTCTTTCTGCATGGAAAAAAGGGGAGGCATCTCCATTGATCAAAACTGAGAAAGAAACAGTTGTAATACAACTCATGATCCACCTAATGAAAGAAATGCCAAACCCAAGATGTGTCAGCAACATTTGAATGTAAAACCAACTTACCTTGTCATAGGATTTGGATAGATCAATTTTTAGTATGGCCGCTTTAATATTTTTAGTTTCCATGTTGTGCAGTCCTTCCTGAGCAACCCCAATGGCTTCGTCAATCACCCTCCCCTCTAGGAACCCAAATTATTCTTCAGTGATATGATTTGAGAGTATAACCTTAAGTCTTCTTGCAATCACCTTTGAAACCACTTTATAAATGCAATTACAAAGTGAAATTGGTCTGAAGTCATTTAGAGAAGAAGGATTGTCAGTTTTTGGAATAAGGGTTATAAAAGTCGAGTTGAAACTGGTAATAATCCTCCTTGATATTCTAGTATCCTCCACCACATTTAGAAAATCTCCTCCCAGAAGTTCAAAAAGTTCAAGATAGAATTCAATCATCCACCCATCAGGACCCAAGCTCTTGTCCTTCTAAAAACCTTGTAAGACCACCTTCAACTCTTCTTTAGTGATTTCCTCCATCAAGGATCTATTATCCTCCTCCTCCACAAATATTGGTAAAAGTTGTACAATTTTGATGACTTTTACAATGGATGCCTAGGCAGGTGCTTTAAAAATATTCTTAAAGTACTCCACCCCCGTACTGGCCATTCCTTCGAAAGTGTCATGAGTATTCCCTTGATCATCCAAAAGGCCCCAGACTGTGTTTGTTTCTTTTCTCCCTCTCACGTAAGCATGAAATAATTTATTGTTGTCATCCCCACATTCCAACCATGTAGGCCTACTCTTCAACCTCCAAGTCTCCTCCTTTCATGTAACAATACATTCCTTCTCCCTTCCTATCTAATCACAAGTTCTTTGTCCTCTTGATTCAACAGACCCCCCCCCTTTATCAAGCAGTTCAGAGAGGTCATTTTCAACTTATTTCAGCTCTTTGTCCTCCCTCCTTCGCTTGTCCACAACACAATTTTTAATAGCATCCTTCAGATTATGAATGTTCACTACAAACTAAAAAGTTGCAGATCTCCCACTACCCTGGTCAAAAGGGATCCATTTAGAAGATAGCAATGATACAAAAGTATCATCTTTCAGCCATGTGTTGTAAAATTTTAATGGGCTAAGTGGTTTGACAGGTCCATTTTTCAGTTCCAGAAATATAGGAAAGTGATCATACTTCCCTCCACATCCAACCCACTATCTAATAAAATGATGTATGTCCACCACCTTTTCAGCAACCAAAAATAGGTCCAACCTCTTAGCCACTCTCCCCTCCCCACATCTGTTGTTTTTCTAGGTAGGTGTGAGCTTGATAGGTTTGATGTCCAACCAGCTCCTTTATACTAGCTTTTGAGTAAAGTAATCCGTCAAAATATCAGCATGAGCATGAGGCCCCCATACCTCATCCTTCCCCAGAGAAAAATTTAAGTCACCCCCAATGATCACCATATCTCCTCTCAATAGAGATTTCTAGAAAAGATTATCCCAAAAGCGAATCCTATTAATATATGGACCATAGACATTAAAAATAGTAAAATTATACAAAAGTTCCATAGCTTTAAAGGTCAAACCAAGTATTGACTCCGTACCCCAAAGGTTTAGCACTTGGACATTCCTAGTATCCCATCCAATCGCCATCCCTCCAAAATGGCCATGAACATCCAAGTTCTCAAAATCCCAACTAGGAAATCAACTTTCCAACCTACATTTTAACCACTTCTCCTTCCCCTAAAGTCTCTTGCTGAAAAAATACAACATGGTGTTCTAAGACAACCGCCCTCCTCGGTGCTGATCTTTTCTAGGGACCAACAAGACCCCTGTATTAAAAGACATGATTTTCATCAGTGCCCCTTCTTTTGGTCATGCACTGTTCTAAGAGCCCTCTCGATAGACTGTTGTTTTCCTTCCAACAAATCATTTTTTTCCTTGGACTGAGCCTTGGCAATATAATATTTTCTTCCTCTCTCTCTAGTGGTCGAAATAGAATTTTTCCACAAACCCCCCGAGGCTCTCTTGGTGCATTACCACAAAAAATAACTTGAATCTGATGATTCAGGTAGTGAGTGTGGGAAGGTAACCTCTTCAATAATCGGTTCAAGGTTCGGCACCTGAGTAGGCTCCCCCAGCAACACAACAAATATGGGTAGTGGAACCTCTATGGGTTTTGTGATGATAGTCATATTTTTTATCCTTTCCACCCAATATAGTCCAGAAACATTAATATTATCCGTAAAAGAAGAAGTACCCAGAAAAGGGAACCCTATCAAGAAAGGGTCTTCCACTTGTTTGGACACCTCCACCACTAGAAGGGGCACCATAGTCTCCTCCTCATGACTAGTTTCTTCAGCATCCTCACTCCCCTGTTCCACAGGTCAAGTCAACGAAGACGTTGGAGCAGAAAACACATCAGCCCTCCCCTTCTTCTGAAAACTGTACTATTGTCTACCACCATTTCATGTTAGAACCGACAATCTGCATTTTTTCGCAAGATGCCCATATGGATGGCATCGCCTGCACCGAAAAGGAAAATTTTCATAATCCAGGTTCTGCTTAATTTGGTATGCCCCCCAACTCAACAGCATATCTTCAGCTAAGCCTTCTCTAATGTTGAGACTCTCTAGTATAAAAGAAACCCTCTTCATCTTAGTTTCCTTAAAATAAATATTTGCTTGAAGGAAAGTCCCCATAACTTTCCCAAAATAAATGAGGTGTTCTTCATAACAATAATGTAAAGGCAGGCCCGGAAGTCTTACCCACAAGGGAACGATGTCCACCCACTCCTTGCTCACATAAAAGAGGGGATTCCATGGCTTAAGTAATATGGGAGAGTGATCCAGAGATCAATTCTATTTAAGAACCCACTGCAAATGCTCCTGATTTTGAAAATTGAACGCAAACCAACCACAAGTCAGACCTTCCATTTCTAGGACCAACCCAAGTGCCTCCATCCAGCAATCCTCCACCCACTTAATCACTATCTTCAAAGAAAAGGTTCTTCCTAAAACCCGCCCCACCAGCGTGAAATTATCCATCTGCATAACCTGATTTCAACCTATATCCTCCCCCAATGCATAATCATAACTGTCTTTCTTAGATTTGACCCAAGTTTTGCATCGTTTGTTCACACCCTTACTGCTGACTCTTATGTCTACTTCACTGCAAGACCTAGAAGAAAAAAAACCTTCCAAATGTTGGATATAACATCTGCATTGTTCCAGCAAACTAAGGGGTTAGACCACAAAACCATCCAACCTCTTTTCATGATAGTTCGAACTCTCCAAAAGGTTACCTGTGCCGCTCCCAACACCTACAGTGGTCAATCCAGCGAGGCCATCTCCTTCATGCCTCATACCAATAGTCATACTCTCCACCATCTGAGACAAGACCACATAACCTTGCCTTCCAATGCCAAATCAACGAGTACCTTATCCAGGAAAAACTGTCGACCTATTAAAGCTGAAAAGGTGACAAAGAAGATAATAACAAGTCTACTAATGAAAATCCCTCCTCACCAGAGGCAGGTGAAGGTAAAACCACTGGGAAACCCTCAACCCACAGCTCTAGTGAGACCTCCACCTCATCAATGAAACACACACTTATCCCTTTCCATAAATGCCTCCTCCATATGGTTAGTGGAATAATCCACCTCCTCATCTTCCCCCATTGCGTAGTAAAAAGGGTTAAAACAGTAAAAAAAACAACAGGAAATTTATCCATGCTGGCAATAGAAAATGGAGAGTAAAAACTGCATACACCACAAACAAAAACAAACCCTTCCTCTCATCCAATGAAACCCATCGGTCAGCTCAATGGGGAAGAAAAAACACCCTACAGGCCATACTCGATCCTGCAATCTCCACCACGTGCATCGTGTTGTCAACCTTGGCCTCTGACAGGTATGACTCCCACAACCTGCAGGCTATGCCTGCACCCCATCAAAACCCTAATCTTGTGAACCCGACCATCCCGTCACCAGCCCGAGGGAATTCAATCCCCTGAGAACCCATCACTCCTGCATTTTTTTTCTACTTGTATATGAATACTACATTATTATGAAGTTAGAAATTCCATAAATAGTAGATTAATGATTAATGTAACACCCCGGTTTTGACCCCGTTTTCATTAAAAATGTATATGATGTATATATTGTAATTAATCGTGGTGTGGAGCTAAAGGAAAAAGCCCCACCATCGATTTATCATTTTATGTTCCGGTGATTAAAATCGTTGCCAATGGTATTTCGTGCTAGCTGGCACATTATAATTTTTACATCATGTATAAATGCAATTTAATTAAAAACCCCAACCAGCTATGTCTATGCAACCATAATGGAAAGGGCATGATTTTCCTAAGGAATAGGGAGGAAAATTATTTAAACCTTTAGGTCAATGGGGAGAAGCCAAATGTCAAAGGGAGATCCCATCAAACCCTCAACTACCCATTTTGTCTTTTTCCCCAATCATTAAATTCTACCAGAATCTGGTTGAGTTAGTTATTGCATGGAGTGGGAAGAGTATGGGAAAAAATTCGAATTGGGCAGAGGACCCATTTTTGAAAAATGTGTTTTGAATTCCTTAGCAAGGAAAATGCCAAAAAACGTATGCCATTTCTTCCATACACCCACGTTCTTCATTTTTTCTCGCGCAGGGAAGCTTAGAATTTGTTTTTACCTCCACGATTTTGGTTGGCTGTGTGTTCTTCCTTCACGATTTGGGCTCTTGGACATTAATTCCCATTTTCAGAAATCCACGTTGGGCTCTCTCTCTCAAACGGATGGAAGTTTGTTGTGTGTGAATTTCGATTTTGGAATTGTTGTATGTGTGTTTTTACCTCACGTGCATAGTCATTCTTCACTCTCCTTAGACTGAGAATTTCATTTCTGAGTGATGATCTATGGTTGGGTTCTTCCCCAACGTTTTTGTTGCATTTCTCCACCGTTTTCCAAGCTGGAAATCAATTTTGGCTCTAGGGGTTGTTTTACCCACTTACCATTTCTGATTTTAGATTACAGGACGTTTTTTTTCATGCCCGTCATTGTAAATATTGTGTATTGTATTCATTTTTTTCCATGTTAGGGCCAAAACATCCCTAGGATACAATATGCGGTTAGTGGGTTGTTCTTACCCTCCTTGGCATCTAATTTTGTGGCTTAATTTTTTTTCTCTACCCAGAAATGGTGTGTATTGTTGTGTATGCAATTGGTCTTTGGACTGTGTAGGAGTGGAAAGGAGTCTACTTGACAACCTAATGTTTTGCAGGAGCCTCATAGATAGAGCTAGAGGGTTGACTCTCTTCTCTACACCCCCTAAATAGAACTAGAAAGGAATTCATGTCCTAAGGGACTATGAAGCAGAGAAGGGAATGATTCCTTGTGTTGTGTGTGTGTGGATGTCCTAGGAGTCAAGCTAGTTCTAGTGTAGGCATCCTTAGCTCTTCAGTGAGCCCACCAGCTTAGCAAACAGTGCTTCCATCTCCTGATAACCAGATAAACCCAACTTGTTTTCTTGGTTATGTGTTGGTGTGTACTCTTGGTCTGATAAACCCAACAGTGTTGGCTTGATTGAGTTTTGACATATCTTTAGCTATGTGTGAGCCTACTTAGTTTCCTTATTCCTTATGGGAATCATTCCCAGCTTGGGAGTGGTAGTGTTGCTAAGAGATTAAGGAGCACATTGGCCTATAGTTGGGTGGAACGTTGCGGCGACATAGCTGGTTGTGGGGAGCTTCATTCGAAGATAATTATTCTTGTGTACTCACCCATGCAATTGTTTTGTTTATGTAAATTATGATGAACATGTAAAATGTGTTCAATGCTTGAACTAAACGTAATTTTCTTCCGCTGAATGTTAATTATTTATGCATCTGTCTATCTTGGTTCAATGCATTTTGTTTTACGTTTTATGGGGCTAAATTCCTGGGTAGATAGTGTTATGGTAGCGTCCTCTTCTCCGGTCGGAGGGTCGGGGATGTTACAATTAATCATTTATTCATTTGAGCATCAATCATTTAGCAATTACCAACCTACACATTTTTAAACTATTTATTAGGAAATAGACCATTTAATTATTGAATGAAATAGGTTATTTGTAAACTATTAACATGACCAAGAGTTATGTTTGCAAAATAGGAATATTGCACAAGATCTAAAATGATAATTTTATTAGCAAGAGAGAAAGGCCAAAAACACTAAATTGAACTAAACTCCATGAAATATAAATTAGGGAAAAACATGAAACAATTATTCTAATTTCTATCTACTTTTCCTTCCTCTTTGCACCACCATGATTTCCCCATAAAATTCCATGGGATAATGGAGCCAGAGGTGAATTTGGAGTTGATTATGTAGATGTAATTGATCATGAAGCCCCTAATTTTGGAGTGTTGGTTACGGAAACTATATGAGGAGGCATCACACCACAATCATAATCATCAAAAGGAGAATTCATCAGTTGTTCCAAAACCAATGCTCCATCTCCAAATTTCCCTCCTCTCTGGGGCATCCCCCAATTCATACATGAGTTATATATATTTGACTTGTCACAATAATGGGACAACAATTGCAAGTTATAATGCACATAAACAAGATCTTTAACCGGATTATCTTCACCTTGTTTTTTTACACTATGGATGAAATTGTGGTTGCTAAAACAACTTTATGATGAAGAAGTGTTCACCACTTGTGAAAGAACATGTGTCATCAAAACATTATAACTATGGGTTAGAGTTTCCATGCATGTTCCACAACTTGAGAAAAAAATAAATTCCCTCAATATCCAATAGCATGGATGATCCCAAAGAAATGCTTCTGATTGGTAAAGTGGTTCAGTGGTTTCTTTATTGGATCACACTTATTAAGGACTAGTTTCTCTAATGCTTCCAATGTTCATATAACCAAGATGAACCTCTACATCCTAATGCAACTCTCTATCCTAGTTTCCTCCATACATTGCAAATCACCTTGGTGATTCCTCAAATTCTAATAGTTAGAGACCTAGTTCTATAGGGATGAAAGGATTGGTCATAGCAATTATGAAAATACTAACCAAGATTAATTATGATAACACGGAAGAATGAAATGAAAGACGTATGTATTTACAACAGAAGATGGGCACTATTACTTGAAAAACAACACCCCTTGCTTGTTTAATGGGGAATTCATTGATGTGCTTATAAACCCAATTTAGGATTCAATATTGTATATCTAATATTAGGGTGGATTCTTTATTCCCTCTGAGGTTTCTATGATTCTATTTTTTATGGTGCACTTGTGCAATCCCTCATATTCATTTTGTATTTCATTTTCCCAATGTCAATGGCCCTGGCAATTTTACAAAAATCGTTTTGCACAGGAAGTCATTTTAACACTTGTTAGTATATCCTATCCATATTTAGTTTATCCCTTGAGGACATGAACATGTCATTATTCAGTTGTCATTCCTACACTCATAAACAACAACGAATAGTATTAGTTAGTTAGAAAGTGATTCTTCATTATTTATATTAGTGATAAGATATAATTGCTTGTGGTAACAACATGTGGTTATATGTTCCCTATGATGACACATGTTCATATAGTGATATACTTGTCTTATCGTACTTAAGTCCTTAATGAAACATGAAATCTTCTCCCTTGATCCACGCAAGTTCTCTAGGCTATTATGACTTTTGGGGGTGGCTTTAAAAGAACCTCCCCCAATAGTTCATTTATCTTCACTTTTGGCGGGGGGGTTAAAAACTGCCTGAAAAATAACCTTTAGGTGGGGGTCTTTCCAACCCCCCCCCCCCCCCCCTCAAAATTCCAATGAGACTTTTTTTGGGGGGGCAGTTTAAACACCTCCCCCAAAAGTCCCGAGAATTGGATTTTTTTTTTTTTGGGGGGGGGGGGGTTTAAAAACTACCCCCAAAAGTTCAATTCTTAGGAATTTTGGGGTGGTTTTTCAAGAACCACCCCTAATGGACTAAAAAATGTTGTTTGGGGGGGCAAGGTTAGAAAAACTGACGCAAGGTAAAACTTCCTTGAAAATGTCTTTAGGGGTGGTCTTTAAAAAAGCCCCTCCAAAATTCATGAGAGTTGAACTTGTGGGGGAGGTTTTAAAACAACCGCCCCCAAAATTATAATTCTCATGAGTTTGAGGTGGGGTTCTGTAAAAACATCCTTTAAAAACACCTTTAAGGGGGGTATTTCTATCCCCCCCTGCCCTCTTCCCCCCCCCAAAAAAAAAATTCCTGAGAATTGGACTTTTTTTTGGGAGGGGGGGCGGGGGGGGCGTTTAAAACCACCCCCAAATTTTAAATTCTTGGGACGTTTGAAGGGTGGTTTTAAGAACCTCCCCAAAAGACCAAAAAACCCTTTTTGGGGGGGTTAGAAAAATTTCCACAATCCAAAAGCGCCCCCAAAAGTCTAATTCTTGTGACTTTTGGGAGAGGGGGTTCTAAAAATCGCCTTCAAACACACCTTAGGGGGGGTCTTTCTAAACGCCCCCCCCCCCCAAACCCCCCCAAAAAAAAAGTCCTAAGAATTGGACTTTTGGGGGGGGTTAAAAACCACCCCCAAAAGTCCAATTTTCAGGACTTTTGAGGGCGGATTTTAAGAACCACCCCCAAAGACCTAAAACATTTTTTAGCGGGGATTAGCAAAACCTCCGCAAGCAAAAACCACCCCCAAAAGGGTATTTTTTTGTAGTGAGGTTATCCATTTTTAGGAAACTTTAAGTTCAGAATAATCAATCTCCATTTCACTGAACAAAAAAAAAACTTGACTTTGTAGCACAAGATGCTAGAGGGAACTTAGAGGGGATTGCCATTGGTTGGAACCTAAATTTTTTGAATTGTATCAGCTCTTGGAGTTTCAAATTGGGCCTCGGCATGCAGATCCATTTTGCAAATGTGAACAAAGTTTTCACAATCTTAAACATATATGATCCTTATGAAGACAGATTCCCTTTCTAGGACTTGATCAACCAAATTTCTTTCTTCAAAGAAGAGAATGTAATCATTGGTGGGGAACTAAATTTCACCCTGGTTTCCCAAGAAATTTGGGGACTAAGAGAAAGGGTGGACCCCTTGGAGACTTATTTTGAACAAAAACTATAAGAGTGCTATCTCTTGTAGCTAGACCCAATCAAATTGAATCCCACTTAGACAAACATGAGAACTGGAGAAAACATAATTACTAATAGGTTGGACTGGTTTTTAATTGAAAAAGGTTTATTGGATCCTAATATGATAATAAGGGAGTGGGTGGATTAGGGAGGGGAATCATATCACTACCCAGTTTTCCTATAGATTCTAGAAATCCTAAAAATCCTTCCATCCCCTTAAATATGTGTGCATCTTGGATAAATAATGAGGAGGTCATTCAACTCATCCAATCAAACCGAATTCCCTACAATCAAGAGGAGGGGGCACATGTTTCCATATACTTCTCCCATAATTTATCCAAAATAAAGAAGGAATTACAATATTGGTCCAAGATCAAAAAAATAAAAAGAGGAACATGAATTAAAGAAGGTGGAAAAAGAACTACAATAAATTCAAAACTCTGAAGGAGGAGGGTTTATCTCACATGATGCAAAAGAAAGGATAGGAACTCTAGAATCTAGGAGAATAGACATTTTGAAAGAACAGGAAGAGGTGTGATGTCTAAAGAGTAGATCCATTTGGCTTGAGAGTGGGGATGAGAACACAAAATTATTCCCTTATTTTTCAAAGAGAAGAAAGATTCAAAACACCATCTAGAGTGTAAAAAATGGAAATAATGAGGACGTATCTTCCTTTGTTAATTTGGCCATCATGATAAAATCACATATCCATTCCCTTTTCAAAGAAAACAATAGGGAAAATATTGCTGATGTTATCCAACTTTCTAAAAAATTTCCCGGATTAGTTTCAGAGGAAGACAACTGAAGGATTATGCAGGAAATTTCAAAAGATGAGTTAAATTAAAAGAAACCCTACACAACTTTTAGAAGGAGAAAATCCTCGGCCCAAATGGTTGGACCATAGATTTTGTTTTTGGATTATATGATTCAATTGGATATGACCTCCTCCATCTAGTCGATAAATCCTGCTCTAAGGGTTATATGCATCATCCCCTAAACTCCACCTTTATTTCCCTTATCGCAAAATCAAATCATTTGGGCACATTGGAAAAATACAAACCAATATCACTATGAAATATCACTTACAAGGTGGTTGAAAAAATCATTACAAGAATATAAGGAAGATAAAAGGAGAGGTGATCAAAATTGATTGTTGAAGTTGATTGAACTCGTCTGTCATGACCTTAATATAAAATGTAGCCTTTAGTCAAGCAAAATCATTAAGCATGGGAAGCTCTTTCTACCTTATTTTAACGCTTGGATAAAGAGGTTTCACCAAAATTGTAGGGTGTTAACTAATGTCCTCAAAGAATGAACTTCAATATTAGAGGTAGAGGCAAGGGATAGATCCTAGAGGAGGGCAGAACATGATGTTATTGATGAATAGGGTCCCAACATAGACATTGACTTTGATGATTATGTTTTTCAAATTTCAGTTTTTATTTAGATATGTATTGCACCTAGTGCCATTTTTACATATTCGCCTTTATATGGTATATACATGACTACAATTTTCATATTTTGTTTCTAATGGTTTAGAATCATAGATTGGAATATTTAATATATTTTATTTTCATTAAAATTATACAATTTTATGTATTGTTTATTAGTTTAAGTCATTGAAATCAAACCACTTCAAGTTATTTGAATCCATTAGATCTATATATCAATGTTTTATCCATATTAATGTGACAATGTGTTTATATGATGTTGTTGTTTCTTTATAGATTTAAAATTTTCAAAAATGAATATATTTTGTATTTTTAAATCTTTGTCGCAATTTGTTGTCCTTTTTCCGATTTTTTCGTCAATGTTTCCGAGAAGTTGTATTCAAGAATCTTGGAGATCTTTCTTTGATGTCAATATTTAATTCATTGGTTTCAAGTTATTATGGTCAGGGGAAAGTTACAACTATGTGCTTCCTTGGGTAAAATGGGAATAGATTGCTAAGACAAAACTCTTGGGTGGTTGGGGGCTTAAAAATATACATATCTTCGCAAAGATGTTGGCAGCAAAAATAGGATGGATACTGCTCACTACCCATAGTCTTTGGAATGAGGTAATATATCAAAAATACATTGCCCCATATTCATTGATAAATCGGATCAGAAACCCCAACAATAGCAACAGACAATCAAACTCAATCATCTAGAAAGGAGTTCTAAACGTGTTGTTGGTTATTAAGAGGGGATGCACTTAGAAAATTGGCAATGGAACATAATTGTGTATTGGTACAGATCCCTAGACACGAATCCAAAATTTTCATACTTACCACCCCAGCTCTTACAACATCTGCACCATCAAGGAATATATTCCTTAAATAAAATTGTGAATGCACAAGCCTCCACCATGTTGCACCAAGGTTGGAGAGACAAAAACAACCTAGAAATCCTGGAATATTTGGTTGAAGCCTGAAATACCTACCTCAACACACTCAGAAGTACTCATATATGTATTTCACAAAACCCAAATGAACCAATATGGATCTCTGTGTTTATAGGAATTCTCAACCAGTGCGGACATTGCTTGTTCCTCTGTAATGTAAGACACAACTACAGAAAAAAAAGACATAGCAACATATCCTTTCCTTGAATAATTAAATCAATTAATAGAAAACATATTATACCTCAACCTTGGATCCATTTATCTTCTCTCCAAAAAGTTCTTGTAATGGTTCAGTACCTGCAAAAGAAATCACAAAAGCAAACAAAAGGGATGAGAGAATCATGATAATTGACTATCCATATTGGTGATCAGGGAATCTAATACGATTTAATTACAAACACTACAATCAAATACAGGAAAGGGAAATGTCTTTGTATTAATATATGGATGAGAAAGAAGTACAACCAAAATCCTTGATGTCGATGGCTTCTGTATCAATCAAGAATGTCTACAATCTCCTATGACTATGAAGACCTCTCTAAACACAAGATACCTCTACTTTTCCTCTAATTCAAACTTCAAACTAGTAGCATAAGGATTCTTTTTTTGGCCTCCTCCACTCTCCTCATTAAGGCTTCATTTATAGGCCTAGAACCCATGGGATGAATTGACAAAAGTATAGAATGAGATCCCTATAGGTGAGGGAGGCGAACTCCACCTCTCCCAGGCATATAGGAACTAATTCCACGAAGGATACCATACGGAATCTTCTAGAAACATCTTTTTTTTCCTTTTAGCTAACCACCGGCACTCTTAGCCAAACTGAGAGGAGCATCAACCTAGGGTATTTTCCAAAAAAGAGTGAAAACGGTGGCTTTTGCTCAACTGAGGCAGACATCACCGACGCTCTGTGCAAAAATCAGGGAAGTATCATCCCTTCTAGGTCAGGGAAAAAAAATGTCCAAGATGACCCAGACCAGGCTTTCTAGGAGGTTAACAGGCAACATGAAATTCTTCTAAAGGCTGACAAGTAGTGTGAGATTTCTAGGTGCAACAGAATGCCCCCCCAAAGTATGAAGCTAGAAGAAGGTGATAGGTGAAATACTTTGCAAAGTCTTACGTCTGATATAAAGGCAAAGAGAGGTAGACTCATATAGGACCAGTAACTGACTTTATCCAACCCAATCATAGCTGTGGACCAATACACTATAGATCTATGATGCTGACTATGTCATGGCTACCAATGATACACTGTAGATCCATGAATAATAATAAATAGGACATAGCTACGAGATATACAAAGTAGATCTATGCCTCTCAATTTTAGATATAAAACACAGCCACCAAACATACAATGTGTATCCATGTCATAACCATAACTAATCTCCAAACGTAGCCTGAGCATAGGTAATGATGAGAAAACCTAACCACTCAGGGTCTTCATTCTGATCTCCAAATGATACGAATCTAACCATGTGATTACAATATCTTGATGTCGAACATGGTAGAGACCACTTTATTACCAGTCAATATTGTAAACTGTTAACAAGTGCGAGGGTGATCATCATTAATGTCAATGATTCCCAAGGTATCTCAGTACATACCATTGAATGTGAATAAAGTACTTGAAGTCGAACACTCGATGAGAATTTTCCATCAAGATTCAATGATGTAAACTCATGTTGAAAGTGAGGTTACCTGCCATTGAGGCATGCAGGCCCAAGGTACTATCTAGGTTTCTAGGTCTAATTCTTGGATAATGATCTAAAGTCGACAGGAATAGACTTGTCACAGGAGGGCCATGATGATTCCCACATCAGTGACACGAAAATAGGAACAAAAGTTGATTTGAAGTAATGGAATGACTCAAACAATGATTGACTCTTAAGGACAAGCAAAGTTACTGATGAGCGATTATTCTAAGAGAGATATCCTTTGAACAATTTTATGGCACAACACATGACTTAGCAGATTTGACTTAAATGAGAATAGAACCAGGTGTAATGCAAGGAATTTGACAGAGCATTATTTGAATTGACTCAAAGGAGTCAGGTGACTTACAAAAGTGGATTGACTAGGAGACAAGCTGAAAAAAACCAACTGTTCATATATGCAAATACAAACAGGTGTCATGTTCAAAGGTGGACTGTAGAGTACTGCCATATAAACAAATTAAAACCATTCCCCTTTCCTTTAGTTTCCCCACCTCGAAAGGTGAGAGCCTCTTTTCATTTTTACGATTCCAAAGAGGGTAACAAATACTCGTTGAAGCTCATCAAGTGATGAGTCCATTCTCATACTTTTCACAAACCTAAGAAAGGAGGGGTTCATTCCCAAATAGGGTCTTTCATCATGTAATTTTGTGAGTCCGAAGAAAGCAAACTCATTTGTCATTTCATGTTTAGAGAGTCTGAAATGACTAAGAAGACTCCAAAAGGTCCTTTTACCTAAATAAGGCCAGTCGGTCCAAAAAAGAGATAACCTACCCTCAACTAGTCGACTGTTCTGATTCTTTTACAAGCGTGAACGCAAAAAGTTCACTTGGCAATATTTTTCTGTTTTGAGGAGACTGAAAAGAGCTTAAATATAACTCCCGAACTAGGTTCCTTTTTCATAATCCATTTTTTACGAGTCTGAAAAAGTGAAAAAGTATACTCGACACCTTTGTACTGGAATTTTAATTAGCATGTAAAAAGTGTAAACAATGCTCAGTACTTTTTCAGTTTTTCTCTAAGCTCAAAAAAGACAAAAATAGCTTAAATCGTAACCATGACCCAGCGTTGACCTGAAAAACTCAAAAAATACCATAAAAAGCCACTTTTTCAAAACTATAGAAAGTAAAAAATAAAAAACCACTTTTACCCAAATAATTTGGATTTCAAAATTAAATAAATCACAATGCATATTTGAAAATTCCAAACACTATATAAATAGAAAGGGCAGGTAAGTTATTTTTACCATTTGTGTTTTTGGAAGTTGGATTTGAGAGCAAGAGTCCCTTCGGTGATTTGGCAAGGGAATTCCACTTCATTGTTGCTTCATTATCCATAGAAAAGGTAATCATTTGGTCTTTTCCTCCTTTCATGTCCAATAAATTTCTTTTTCTTCTTTTGCATCATTTAATTCCAAGTTCCCAAAATGTTTTTAAATGGTTTAAAAGACAAGATATAGAGTAGATCTTCTTTTGCAAGGGTAGGATAGGGTATTCTCCATCCCCATAGAGGTTTTAAGCAACAACAGAGGGCAATAATTTTTCTCTTTTAAGGTTTTTGGCCGTCAGTATGTGTCCCCGACGGCGCTCTATCATGTTGGGATAGAAGCATCGATGATGCTCTGTCCACAGCAGGAAGGAGCCTGATGCTCTTCTTTCCAAAGGCAAGAGCACCGTGGTGCTCTGTACACAAAATCCAGCAGCGCCGCAGGAAAAGGAGAAGGAAAAACAAAACCCCAATCCACCCAAAAGACAATTTTTTCATATTTCTAATCTTGTTCTGCAATTTATAATGTCATTTATATTTCTTTCTTTTTTGCCATGATATAATTTCTGATTGTGAATTTTACATGTCACAGGTTCATCATGGTGATTTGGAAAGAAAGGGAGCATGAAATCCCAAACACCCAGGAAGTTAATGGCCCAGCCACCATCGAGGCATTAAGGAATTGTGGGCTTCTTAAGTACTTCCAGATTCTAGGAATAAAAGCACATGCCTGGCTGCTGGAGTACACCATAGACATGTGGGATCCTGACCAAGAGAATTTTGTGGTAGGATTCCACATTCTTCCTATAGAGATCGAGGATATTTACTTCCTGATTGGTTTATCTATGAGGGGAATCCCTATGGTTCTATCTGGAGCACGAGAGGGAGAAGGCTCTTTGGATGATATCATCGATGAACGTTGCTCATTGGATACCAAGTCCCAAACGGGCAAGCTAAAGATCAAGTCTTTAGTGGATCTCCCCTTGAGGACAGTGGTATATACCATTGGCAAGGTGGCAGGTACAAGGGCTTCCCAATTTACCAATAGATCTCACATGTTATACGCTTTACAATGCATGGAGGCCACTGTCTTCAACTGGTGTGAAGCCATGTTAGCGTGTCTGAAGAGTCAACTAAACAAGTGAAAAAGAGGGACACTGAAGCAGTCTGGTTACAGAGTAGTGGTGATGTCTTTTATCTTATAGTGGGTAACTCACATGAGGCCCCAGGTGACTATTAACAGACTAGATCCTGAGGATCCGAGGATGCTTGTATGGGTGACTGCTATGCCTCGCCTTAGAGGTGGAGGACCTAAAGTCTCTTACAGTTCTGGGTTCTTTTGTTGGTTGAGAAACCAACTACTTATGGTGGAGGCCTATGCCTATGAGGGGGCAAACTTCCGAAATGACCCGAAGCTAGTCTTACTTGAGGGGGAGGTGTGGGATGACCGAGGTAAGAAGACATTATCCACTTATGTTTTTTTTGAAATTTTATGTTTATTTCATTTTTTTATTTTCTGTAGTACTGAGAAAAAATGTTTTTCGTGCACACATTGGATCTGTCCATAATCCTAGGATGTCACCTATTGTTAGGTGAGAAGGTACCCAAGATATGATGGTGTACTGCTCTGAAGCTGAGGAAGACCTCAGAGATATTGAGGAGAACCTACAGCACTTGACTGTGGTTATCCCTAACATGACCACTAATAAGGTTCCCAGGCGTTACCAGTGCCATACTACAGGTGTCTCTGGGTGGTTTTCCAAAGTGGCCTAAGCCATTGTGTTCTACCATGACCACCATGAGGATTAGTCTGCCTTGATCTTCATTTTTTGTATATGTATTACTGAAAGCTTCGAAGCTTTATATTCTGCCCTATGTACATGTATTCTAAACTTTTTATGGTCCTGAATGGGCACTGAAAGCTAGAGATGCTTCAGCCCAAATTTTTTATCTCAGTGCTACAAGTTTTGTATATATGACAAACTTTTATATTTACAGTTCTATGTGGAAAATTTGATGTGTGGAATGATTTATCTACTTATGAATTTACACATGTTTTTATGTTTTCAAATGGACTTTTCAAATATGAGCAATATGCCAATCCAAGACATAGTTAGCTAGGGAATATGCCACAGCATTTAAGTGTCTCAGGATGTGATGATATGTAACTTGCTCAAAATACCTCTCTAACAACCTAACTCTTCGGAAAGTACAAAGAAGCATGGGATTTAGAATGGTGTAGAATTGGTTAAGCTGTTGAACAACTAGTTCAGAGTCTAAGTAAACCCTAATTTCCCTTACATCATTAGCTAGGGCTTCCATCAACAATATGATTACTGCATGATATTCTGCTAGATTATCGTTGGAGGGACCTAAAAGAATACCCCCTAAACTCACCAGCTCACTTGTAGGAGAGTATAGTACCCAAGATGCTGATGCAAGGTTAAGTGTATATCGATGAGAACCATCAGCAAAACCAATGAAGGAAGTCATATGTCCATCAGAAAAAAGACATGCATAAGTAGGGTTTTATGAAAAAACACATTTTAAATCACACAAAAGACACACCTCTCAAATATTAAGACACACAGCAAACTATAAACAATATTTACAAAGAGTCTATGCTAGATGACCTAGGTATAGTATATTTTGAGGTAGAGCCCATTTCAGGGCTCTCCCAAAGGTATCCCGTCGTAATCAACCAAATCATATGCCTCCTTCTCTAAAACTTAAATGACAATATAGGGCCCATGCCACATAGACTCAAATTTTCATGCCCCCAGTTTGTCATGTTTCTGATCGTAGGTCAAAACCAGATCTCCTTCATTGAAGGAACGAGGTTGGATAGTACTGTCATATTGAACTTTCATTCTTTGTTTATGTGTCTCATTAGCTAAGGCAGCATCACATCAAGTTTCATCAAGTTTGTTCAGATATACGAATATTTCTTCATCTATAGTGGTGTTGGGTAATTGCTCCACAACAAGTTTTAAAGAAGGTATCTCACATTCTATCGGGAGAGTATCTTCTAGTCCATAGACTAGTTGAAAGGGTGTAAAACCGATGGAATTTTAAACAGTAGTCCTATAGGCCCAGAGTGCAAAGAAAAGCTGTAAATGCCAATTTGACTTGGCTTTCCCTACCATCCATTGAAGCATCATTTTTTATACTTTGTTTATTGCCTCAACCTAGCCATTGGCCTGAGGATAGTATGGTGTAGAGTTATCATGACGAAACCATAATTTTACACTAAGCTCATCCATCATCTTGTTTTGAAAATGCGACCCATGGTCGGTAACAATGGCCCTAGGAATCCCGAATCTCACAATGATATGGTTAAATAAGAATAATGCAGTAGTCTTACCATCTTTGGCATATGTCGTCATTGCCTCAGCCCATTTTGTAAAATAGTCCACAGCCATGATAATGTAGCCATGCCCATGGCTGAGATAGGTCGATAGTGCACGAAGTCTATGCCCCATTTTGCAAAGGGTCCAACTGCTACAACGAGATGAAGCGGAGCTAGATGTGTGCATTTATTGGAAGTAAACATTTGACATGGTGGGAATTTCTTAACTGTTTCAATACAATCTTTGAAAATAGAAGGTTAGAAATACTCGACACGCAAGATTTTCTGGCCAGTAGACAACCCAGAGATATGACCACCACAAGCTCCAGCATGGAAATCATTCAGAATGATCTTGGCCTCTTCATGTGTAAGGCAACATCATAACATAGATTCAACACCACAACGATATAGGGTATCATTCAAAATAAGATAGCTTTTGGCTTGGTGGTGAATGCGACGACGTTAATATCTAGAGGCAATAGGCTCATATCCTGAGGTATGGAGATACAAAATGATATCACCATAACATGAATCAGTCATGATAATGAGAAACAATTATTCATCAGGAAATGAGTCAAAGGGATCTGTAGTCTCAGTAGTACGGGGAAGGTCACATATAAGCTCTGCAAAAACAAGGGACTTCTTGGAAGTACTTTTGGCGAATTCTAGCTCAAACTCTTGGACTATTATGATCCAATGTGAGTATTTCCCCCAAGCACTTGACATGTAATAATGTAGTACATGGGGTTGGAATCTACGTAAACAATGGTGGTGCGGAGAAAAATATAATGACAGAACTTCTGGACCACGATGACTGTGGCCAGAGTGAGTTTCTCCACATGTGAGTATCGAGTTTCAGAGTCGAGAAGACTCTTACTAGTGTAATAAATCACATGTTCTTGGTCGTGTTCATCTGTTTGAACAAGGACCATGCCTATAGTAGACCAGGATGCATCCACATACAAGGAATAGTCCTTATCATAATTTGGTGGTTGCAACACTGGTGCATGGGTAAGTGCATGTTTAATATTATCAAACACGTGTTGCACGAAATCATCCAAGACAAACAGGGTATCTTTCTTGAGCAACCGCATGAAACCATGTGTCTTTTCTACATAATTACAGAAGAAATGATGTAGAAATTTTTCCTTCCCTTGCAAACTCTGGAGTTCGATTATGTTTGTGGGACCTGGTAAGGCTAAGCGTGCTTCAATTTTCAAGGGATCTATGTGGATGCCATCTTTGGAAACAATAAAACCAATAATTCAGCCAAATTCTACATAGAAAACATATTTATGCGGATTGAGACAAATATTAAATGACGACATCGAAAAAACACAGCTCTCAAATGATCGACATGAATATCCCTCTACTTGGAATGAGCAGGTAGGTCACCAAGATAGGGTTCCACAACATGTTTAATGTCATGAAAAGCATATGACATGGCATGTTGGAATGTCGCGCCGGCATTCTTTAAACCGAAAGGAATTTTAATATAAGAAAAAGTTCCCCAAGGGAAAATAAATGTCATCCTGTGTTGATCTAATGAGAAAATCTCAATCTGATTGTAGCCAAAGAAGCCATCCATAAAGGAAAAAATAACGCTTCCAGCATAGTTATCGATTATCTGATCGATATAGGGAGTGGGAAAGTTGTCTTTTGGACAAGCTCGATTCAAATTCCTAAAATCGATACAAACCCTAATAGTACCCTGCTTTTTGTTCACAAGGAATGTGATGGAAACCCATTCAGTTAATGGTACGGGGTAAATGAAGCCGGCCTTGAGAAGCTTCTCAACTTCTTCTTTAATAACGGCTGCTTTTTGTGGATGGACCTGTCGAAGTTTTTGACGGATGGGATTGGCATCAAGGTAAGCTTTGATTTCATGAACAACGATAGAGGGATTAGTCTTTGGCATTTCTTCATATGTCCATGCGAAGATATCTCTAAATTCCTTGAAAAGGGCCATGTATGTTTTAACCTCTTCAGGTGAAGAGTTTTGTCCGATGAAAATGTTTTCTGAAACACTAGGTTTCATTGATATGTCTACAGGCATAGTTTTTGTAATGTTGCATAAGTTTCCTTCAGAATCGAAACTACGAGTGAGGATCGAAGACTGAGGGTTGAGGACTATATCAAATGAAACCATAGAGGTGAAGTGGTCTTCTACCATATGGCTAGGGGGAAGGAAAGAAGATCTGTCGTGATAATCTTCCCAAGGCATCTCGTCTAACGACATAACTTCCATAATAGATTCATCTGTAGGAAATGTGTGTGAAAGATAATCTAGAGATGGGGAGGCCACCAATAAGTGGTCATTGGCGGGGAAATCACTGGTAGCTTGGATTGCATTGTAAATTTCCTCGAAAGGGGAAAAGGATGTTGATTCATCAGCAATTGCTTTTGCTTTGTTTATTTAAGAAGTATAAATCATGTTAATGGATGGAGTTTGCGAAGTAGGAGGTGGATCGGATGAGGGAAAGACTCCCATTAGTGAAGAATCTTTGATAAGACCTACTCCAATGTCCTTATATTGTGGGGTACTCAAGAGCAGAATGCTATTTTCATCGTTTGTAATGGCACTAGGTGTGATGAAATCTAACTAGTCAATAGTAACAATATTTCCTTGTAATGGGAGCTGGACAACCTGAAAAATGGTCGAAGCTACGGCTTTCATAGCATAAAACCAGTTACGACCTAGGAGTAAGTTGTAATCCAAAGGAGCATGGACAACTTTAATATGAATGGAGACTAACTTTCCCCCCAATTCAACATGGATGGCAGGTAGTAATCCATAGGTTTGAAATCCGTGACCATCAAAAGCCTTAAGAGTGGTAGGGGAATGGTTGATTTATGGAGAACCAATGGCTCTCCAGCAAGATAAAGACATAACTGATGTAGAGGCCCGCTCGTCCAAAATGGTATGATGGATAGTTTCTCCAGCAATCTTGGTAGTGATATGGAAAGCTAACTGATGGGAGATTCTCATCTTGAAATCAACCAGTTTGAAAGTGATGATATTGCTATTCTCGGGATCCATAGCTTCAAGGGCAGTAAGCAATTTTTTCTGTTGAGTTGGGCAGGTTTGAAGGACCTCTAAATACGACATAGCGTAGGGTGCTTGAGGCAAATCTTGAACAATATTATAATATTGGGTGGCACGAGCATTAGGGTTAATTATAGACTTACGTAGAGTACCCTTTGGTGGACGTAAAATTGCTTCTGGTATAGGTTTCTCAATATGAAGACCATTATTAGGAGGAGGTGTGGAAATTGAGGGTTTTTCAGATGGAATACCGTCAGGTTTCTTTTCTAGAGGAGGGTCATAACTGTGTGTTCTTGTATTTAAATTAACCGTTTCACTAGACATCATGCGAACTTCATCGGTGGAGGAAGAAGTTTTGTTTAAGGACTTATGATCAATTAACTAATGTTGGGAAGGGAAAGGTTATTTCAAGACTACTGGGGTAGGTGAAGCTTTCAAAACTTACTAACTTCCTCATGACAAGGACATTCTTTTGTAAATGGTCGCCTCTACATATTAAACAAGGATATTTAACCTTTCGCTTACCTTTTGAATCAGCATCTAAGTTCTGTGTTTTGTTTCCTTCTTGTTGAGTGTCAGGTTTCTTAGATTTATTTTTGCCTTTTTTATTTCCACTAGAATATTCATTTGATTGGATCGTGTTTACTTCAGCAGAAGCAACATGAGAGGGTATAGGTTTGGTAGATGGTGTTGGTTGATTTGACAGAGTGGCGGATTGATTTTGTTTCTTAGACGGTTTTGATGTCGTTTGCATTTGAACTGAACCAATGATGTCATCAGCAGGTAGTTCAATTGCAAGTCTTGATGGATCAGTTGTAGGTCAAGGAGCATGGGGAATCAAATCGTACAAAGTACCTGACTGGGAGTAAACCAAGTCTAGGTATTGAGCGCGGATAAAAGCTTGCTCCTCAATAATAGCGCCTCCCATGGCGACATCTCAAGCAATAGGTGGAAGTAAATACTTTGTAAACCAATCAGCAAGTAATCGATCAGGAATAGGGGCCTTTATTAACCTTCAGCTTCGTCTCCATTCATGGATATGATCGAATATGTGAGTTGATGTAGTTTTTCGAAGCGAATTCAAAAGGTCTGTACCTATTTCATATCGGATTGGCAAGTGAAAGTGTGTTAAAAAGGCCATTTCTAAAGCATTAAAGTCCCAAAAAGAGTGTTGTTGTAACTCAATATACCACTTTGCCACAATACCAGTGAGGGTTCTTTGAAAAATCCTTAGATGGATTCAACTGTCCATCAAAGAATTGGATGAACACCATAAGTGAAATGTCATCACATGGTTTTTTGGGTCTTCACCGGGTTTACCATCAAACTTAGGTATATCTGAAGGCAACTTTAAAGGAATGGCAGGCCAAGAGGGGTCATGATGGATTGGGTCTGTGATGTCCCAAGTCTGGTGTGTATACTTGAACACTATCTAATTCTATAATTTAAATTATAATTTCTGAACTTTGAATCAAACCACTAGAGCCTCTTCAGACAATGAAAGTCAGGGGTTTTTTCTAGGAAATTTTGTAGGCAAGAGGAGTGAGAAATGGGAAGCAACCAAAGATAGTTCCAACATAGAATTTCCTCTTCCCTAACACATTTATATCTGGTTCGATTTAGGTTTTAGAATCTGCTATGCGGAAACCTACTTCCACGCTTCTGGGCAGCCAAACCGTGAAACTACGAAGAGTATTTCAGCCTTTTTTCAACCAGGGGCTTGGGTAAATTGATTATGGCTCTAATATAAATTTATATTATAGTATAGAAAGGTTTATGTAGGTAAATAACAGATTTGGTAATTTTAGGAAACTAGTCCCTTGAACTGCACTCTAGGCTCGGGTTTCTGGTATTCCAAACATATGGAGAAGGTTAATAAAACTCATATTTAGACATGCAAGGTGTTCAATGTGGAGTTAATGAATGCTCATAAGTAAAATAAATAAAATCATAAAGTTTTAAGTCCTTCAAATCATTCGAAATCTAAAACTAGTCATTTTTCAATGCATTTCTAGCTAGGGTGCAGAAATGCTTCTCCAGAGTAAATCATATATATTCAAAAACTCTGTAATACTTGTAGAAAGGTAAGAATACATTATTTCAGAGAATTAATGACTGAATTAAATCTCGTGGGAGTTTCATATCCTTACTCATTAATTTAGTCTTCATTACAAGGATAGAAAAGTAGAATTGGAGGTAGACATTGTAGTGGAAAACTATTAGCACATTACAGAAAATTTGGAACTGTTAGGAGATTTTCATAACTCCCAAGGTCTTCATTCCAAATATTTTTCTATCCTCCCAATCAATGGATGAATATAGACTTTTATTTTCTAATCCATATGGAATTTGATCAGCCACCTCTTCTGGAGAAAAATATACCATCCATAGGTTTGTTTCATAAGGTGTCTCCTTCCAAGGATGCATGTCAAACAACCCTCTATTCATGCAAGAAATTCTACTACATCTTTGATCCTCTATTTTAGTGATAAATTTATCTACCCAAACCATGGATAGATAATCATCCTTGCTTGCTAATTCAATTGGAATCTCCTCAGGCATATTTCCCATTGCTAGGGATGCTTCATCCTTCCTCTCAATCTCAATGAGTGCTTGGCCAAGATTTTCTTCCTCATATATTTTCACAAGCATCTACAAATCTGCTCCTTCCTCATGGTTGTCCTCCACATCAGGCTCCTTCAACACATCCAAAGTAGTTACTACCATGTGCACATGACTCTTTTCCATGCAATATGGGGGGTGTGGTAGATTCAAATCCCTTTGAATTGTATCAATCTGCAACCTTGACTCTTCAAGAGCTTCTTGGGTTCTTTTCAAGGAATCATATGTAGCCTCCCATTTACTATGGAGTCTTTCAGACTCTTGTCCTTCCGTCTCGAATGAAAAATGGTACATTTCAGCCACCATTAGGAGATGTTCTCTGTCATATATTAAGTTCATATAGCTCTCCTTCATCTTGGCCATGCCTTCTTTAAGTTCTATGCACTCCTCTAGAAAGGATTCTCCTTCCATGTCTCCACTAGAAGCTTTCCAACAACATCTTGCCACCAAGGCATTGATGTCAACAATGTTTTTCATGGCTGCCCTAAGTTTCTTTCTGTCCTCCTTTAGTGATCCACTCAAATGATGTGTCTCACCAAGAATATCCTACACCAATATTTATTCTTCTAACAGCTGACATATATGACCATTTTTCTTGTAGCATGAATCCACCACATAAAACCCATCCTCAACATCCTGGCCAGCCTTTCAATTTTGTGCACACTCACTTCCATGATGTGAAGTCTTTCCATCCTTCCATGGATCAGATGGTTGTAGGTGTACATGGCTATTGCAAAAATAAGAACTTTTATCATTCATTTTATTCACCTTATCCTCTTTTTGTACATCTACTTTGGTGGCCTGCTCCTCAACCAAATATTCTGGTTCACACCTGAGCGGTGTGGCCTTGTTTTCTTTTGCATTCTGTGGCTCAAAATATGGGGACATGACAGTCCTCCCCTCCAGAATCTACTTGTCCTCAAGAAGAAGCCCTTCAGAGTGCTGTAATTTATTCATCATGTAGGAGAACTAGACCATGAATCCATTGTGCAAAAGGGTTGACTTTCTCCATGAATCCATCCTATAAAGTTTCTCCAAAACAAGTAATTCCAGGGTCGCATTGCTAGCATTACACCCCCTTTAGTGAGAATGCCTTCCCACACAACTTGTCAAGCCAATTTATGCCTGGATCCCATTTCCTCAACTGTAAGTATCCAAACATTAGAATCCACCATACAAATTTATCATCACATGAAATGACATTCATGCTCTAGAAATCATACCACTGCACCAAAAACTGGAAATTCTCAATGCAAAGTTGGAAATCTGTCAGATTTCCCCACCCAACATAAAGTTCCTTATGTGATTGATGCACATCAGCATTGAATCTCGCAATGATGTTGCTTCAAAGACATGGGTGTGAGTCCCATTTCCAACCCCAATGAGTATAGGAATCATCCAACCAACAAGGATGCCCAAACTGCTCACAATAAGATGATGCATCACAATCATCTCCAAAAATCCAAGCAGGAAAAACAAATAAGTGTCCCCTCATCCCACCTAATAAGGGACTGACACTCCTACTCAAAGGTCCATGTGAACACTTCCAATGGATCAACTCTCTTCCACTGGTCAAAAAATTCAAGCATCTATCCAACTGTGTGCAAGGTATTTTCCTGAACAACTTCTCTTCGCACTTTTCTTGCTTATTTGTCTTCCACTGATCATGTGCAAAATTTTTTCTACAAGAAGACTCCATGTTTGACATGCAATCTTCCACCCAATCCGCATGTCATTGAATGGAATCAAGTGATATCCATATGTGCCTATGTGGCTTACAGGAGGGTGATGGTGCATTCCACAAGTTATCTTGAACACCTAGGAAAGCCTCCAGCTCTTCCTGTTGCACCAATAAGGAAAAATCCTTCTCCCAATTTTCATTCTAACTTGATGAGGATGAAATAAAAGTGTGGGTATAAATTTGGATCAGAAACCCACAATACTCATCCACCCAAATTATGGCTTCCCAATCTTCATCCTCGTCTAACCCTCCCATTGGGAAGAGACACTTTCCATAAAACAATTCCAATTTTTTCCAGAAAAGGCCAAGTGTTTGGTTCTCATCAAAATTGTCCACACAGTCCACAAGCACAAAAAAAATATAATTCACCTCATGTGCATGTGTATGGAAGGTATCCAATGGATGCAAACTAAATCTTTGTTGCTGTTCACATGTCAAGACAATGTCAGTCACAACAAAATATTTATTGCAGAAATAAAATTCTTTACCTCCCAAGTCTTCATTCCAAAGATGTTTCTATCCACCCAATCAATGGATGAATATAGACTTTTATTTTTTGATCCATATGGAATTTGATCAGAAACCTCTTCTGGAGAAAAATATACCATCCATAGGGTTGTTTCATAAGGTGTCTCCTTCCAAGGATGCATGTCAAACAACCCTCTATTGATGCAAGAAATTCTAGTACATCCTTCATCCTCTATTTTAGTGATATATTTATCTACCCAATCCATGAATAGATAATCATCCTTGCTTTCTGATTCAATTGGAATGTCCTCAAGCATATTTCCCATTGCTAATGATGCTTCATCCTTCCTCTCAATCTCAATGAGTGCTTGGCCAAGATTTTCTTCCTCATATCTTTTCACAAGCATCTACAAATCTGCTCCTTCCTCATGGTTGTCCTCCACATCAGGCTCCTTCAACACATCCAAAGTAGTTACTACCATGTGCACATGACTCTTTTCCATGCAATATGGGGGGTGTGGTAGATTCAAATCCCTTTGAATTGTATCAATCTGCAACCTTGACTCTTCAAGAGCTTCTTGGGTTCTTTTCAAGGAATCATATGTAGCCTCCCATTTACTATGGAGTCTTTCAGACTCTTGTCCTTCCGTCTCGAATGAAAAATGGTACATTTCAGCCACCATTAGGAGATGTTCTTTGTCAGATATCAAGTTCATATAGCTCTCCTACATCTTGGCCATGCCTTCTTTAAGTGCTATGCACTCCTCTAGAAAGGATTCTCCTTCCATGTCTCCACTAGAAGCTTTCCAACAACATCTTGCCACCAAGGCATTGATGTCAACAATGTTTTTCATGGCTGCCCTAAGTTTCTTTCTGTCCTCCTTTAGTGATCCACTCAAATGATGTGTCTCACCGAGAATATCCTCCACCAATATTTCTTCTTCTAACAGCTGACATATATGACCATTTTTCTTGTAGCATGAATCCACCACATAAAACTCTTCCTCAACATACAGGTTAGCCTTTGAATTTTCTGCACACTCACTTTCATGATGTGAAGTCTTTCCATCCTCCCATGGATCAGATGGTTGCAAGTGTACATAGCTATTGAAAAAATCAGAAATTTTATCATTCATTTTATTCACCTTATCCTCTTTTTGTACATATGCTTTGGTGTCCCGCTCCTCCACCAAATATTTTGGTTCACACCTGAGCAGTGTGGCCTTGTTTTCTTTTACATTAAGTGGCTTAGGAGGTGACTGTAAATCTGATATGTATACCTCTTTTGGATCTGATCCAAAAGATGTCTCACCACCCATACATGAGACAAAACCTTCAGCAGTGATCCGGAGATCACCCACCAAGAAACTTGAAGTGCATTCCTCTTCATTCTCTTATTGGAGTAATGGGAAAGAATCAAGATCTTTTGGAGCATCTTCTTTCAAACAACTTGAGGTTTTTCCTTCTTGAATGGAACTATGATCATTATTTACATATAATATTCTTGAAGAAAATCCAAAGAATCTTAGAATGCCTGAGCATGCTGATGGATTTGATGACTCTTCACTTTTGCTTTCTTCTTCCTCCTCATTGCTCAGAGAGGTGGAACAACTTTGTTCCTCTATGGATTATTTGTTTCTATTGAAAGAGTAATGATCTACATTCTTAGGCTCAAATCCAAATCTGAAATAAAAATAATCTTTGAAAGGAATGGATTTACAAATCACTTCCCCCAAGGAAAGATACTCTTTGTAGTGGTGGGGAAAGTTCTCAGTTGCATCTATCATCTTTGCTAAATCCTTCTTAGGATTAGCCATGGGTAGTTCCAAATTTATTTCTTCATACTCCATATGGACATAAAAGTAACCATCCTTGTCTCTTGATATTTTGAACCTATCATTAATGTAGATCACCTCTTCTTCTTCAACAAACTGATCAAAGTCATCATCTTCGACTACTGGCACAAGCCTCATGGTTGCAACTTTAATTGTTGATTTGCAAAATTAGTCAACGGAGAGCCTTCTTTCCATGGGAGTGGAGGAAAGTGCTCTGATACCACTGTGATGTCCCAAGTATGGTGTGTAGACTTGAACACTATCTAATTCTGTAATTTAAATTACAATTCTGAACTTTGAATCAAACCACTCAGATCCTCTTCAGACAAGGAAAGTCAGGGGTTTTTTCTAGGAAATTTTGTAGGAAAGAGGAATGAGCAATAGGAAGAAACCAAATATATTTCAGACACAGAATTTCCTCTCCCCTAACACATTTAGATCTGGTGCCATTTAGGTTTCAGAATCCGTTATGCGGAAACCTACTTCCACGCTTCTGGGCAGCCAAAGCGTAAAACTAGGAAGAGTAGTTCAGCCTTTTTCAACCAGGGGATTGGGTAAATTTATTATGGATCTAATATAAATTTATATTACAGTATAGAAATTTTTATGCAGTTAAATAGCATATTTGGGAATTTTAGGAAACTAGTCCCTTGGACTGCACTCTAGGCTCGGGTTTCGGGTCTTCCAAACATATGGAGAAGGTTAGTAAAACTCATATTCAGAAATGGAAGGTATTCAATGTGAAGTTAATGAATTCTCGAAAGTAAAATAAATAAAATCATAAATTTCTAAGTCCTTCAACTCATTCGAAATCAAAACTAGTCATTTTTCAATGCATTTCTAGCTAGGGTGTGGAAATGCTTCTCCAGAGTAAATCAGATATATTAAAAAATATTTAATACTTGTAGAAAGGTAAGAATACATTATTTCAAATAATTAATTACTAAATTCAATCTCATGGGATTTTCATATCTTTACTCATTAATTTAGTCTTCATTACAAGGATAGAAAACTAGAATTGGAGGTAGACATTGTAATGGAAAACTATTAGAACATTACAAAAAAATTGGAAATGTTAGGAGACTAATATTAGGGACTGATAATAACCTCAATTAATGGCATATATCCATCCATATCTCTTCATCACTTCATATCATCAATCTCTCATAAAAGGAAGAAATTCTTAAGATAGCTCTGATATTCGAATGGAGTGCCCCAATCACTCTAATGTGCTGCAATAAAATGGAAATGGTTTTAGAACCTACAATATCAATCCATTAATGTATGAGAGTGTATCCATATCTCCAATATAACCTGCAATGAGAAGGGAAGAAAAGGGGAGAAGGAGAACAGGGGACTTGGGGCATATCACCCAAGAGACTGAGGATCACCACTCAGAAATGAAGCTTAAGCTTCAATCAATTACAAAAATACATTAACCAAACTGGATAATGGAGTTGGAAATTCCCTTAAGTATACCTTCGGTGACTTGTTGAGCAAGTCTTTCACCCGTTGAACAAGTAACCCACTTGCCAATTTTGTTCCTAAGCCATGAGTGGCCCTCCTTGATGGGATTAACAATTTTGGTTTGCAAATGATGTTTCCTTCTTTGTATAGCTTGACCCAAAGTTTAAATTGGACCTTCTTGATAAAAATAGAAAGTATGAAGCTTAGTAAATGTTTCCATGTTTGTATCCTTCAATCCAAAATAGAAACTGCTCCTTCCTTGAGTAATTAGCAAGTTTGTGCATAAGGTAATATTTCCTTGCTTTTCATCCTTGCACCAAATTAGAAACTAGTTTGGATAGTTTCCATCTTTACTATGACATGTTTATTTTTCCTTCTTTTGCATTGTTTCCATTTTTCCATCCAAAGAAAGTTTACTAGATTTCCCCAATGCACCCTCCTTACATGGAAGCCTTAATTCCACGTCATTATTGTGCATAATAAATAAAATTGCTGAAATAAAATTAAATACATGCCTTAGAACAATTATTAGCAATATTTTTCCTAGGAATAATAATGAATGTCAATTTGAGCCCCTAGGAATTTCATCATGGTCAACACTTTTAATGTCCCAAAATATGGGGACATGACAGTCCTCCCCTCCCAAATCTACTTGTCCTCAAGCAGAAGCGCTTCAGAGTGCTGCAATTTGTTCATCATGTACGATAACCAAAGCATTAATCCATTGTGCAAAAAGGTTGACTTTCTCCATGAACCCACCTTGTCAAGTTTCTCCAAAACAAGCAATTCCATGGTCCCATTGCTTGCATTCCACCCCCTTTAGTGAGAATTCCTTCCCACACAACTTATCAAGCCAATTTATGCCTGGATCCCATTTCCTCAACTGTAAGTATCCAAACATTAGAATCCACCATACAAATTTATCATCGCATGAAATGACATTCATACTATGGAAATCATACCACTGCATCGAAAACTGGAAGTTCTCAATGCAAAGTTGGAAATTTGTCAGATTCCCCCACCCAACATAAAGTGCCTTATGTGCTTGATGCACATCAGCATTGAATCTCACAATGATGTTTCTGCAAATACATGGGTGTGAGTCCCATTTCCAACCCCAATGAGTATAGGAATTATCCAACCAACAAGGATTCCCAAACTACTCACAATAAGATGATGCATCACAATCATCTCCAAAAATGCAAGCAGGAAAAACAAATAAGTGTCCCTCATCCCACCTGATAAGGGACTGACACTCCTACTAAAAGGTCCATGTCAACACTTCCAATGGCTCAACTCTCTTCCACTGGTCAAATAATGCAAGAATCTATCCAACTGTGTGCAAGTTATTTTCCTGAACAACTTCTCTTCGCACTTTTCTTGCTTATTTGTCTTCCACTGATCATGTGCAGAACTTTTTCTACAAGAAAATTCCATGTGTGACATGTAATCTTCCACCCAATCCACGTGTGGTTTAATGGGATCAAGTGACAGCCATATGTTCCTATGTGCCTTACGGGAGGGTGATGGTGCATTCCATAAGTTATCATGAACACCTAGGAAAGCCTTCAACTCTTCCTATTGCACCAACAAGGAAAATTCCTTCTCCCAATTTTCATTCTCACTTGATGAGGATGAAGTAAAAGTGTGGGTAGAAATTTGGATCAAAACCCCACAATACTTATCCACCCAAATTATGGCTTCCCAATCTTCATCCTCATCTAACCTCCCCATTGGGAAGAGACTCTTTCCAGAAAATAGTTACAGTTTTTTCTGGAAAAGGCCAAGTGCTTGGTTCTCATCAAAATTGTCCACACAGTCCTCAAGCACAAAAGAAATATAATTCACCTCATCTGCATGTGTATGGAAGGTATCCAATGGCTGCAAACTAAATCTTTGTTGCTGTTCACATGTCAAGACAATGTCAGTCACAACAAAAAATTTATTGCAGAAATAAAATTCTTTACCTCACAAGTCTTCATTCCAAAGATGTTTCTATCCACCCAATCAATGGATGAATATAGACTTTTATTTTCTGATATATATGGAATATGATCAGCCACCTCTTCTGGAGAAAAATATACCATCCATAGGGTTGTTTCATAAGGTGTCTCCTTCCAAGGATGCATGTTAAACAACCCTCTATTGATGCAAGAAATTCTAGTACATCCTTGATCCTCTATTTTAGTGATATATTTATCTACCCAATCAATGAATAGATAATCATCCTTGCTTCCGGATTCAATTGGAATGTCCTCAGGCATATTTTCCATTTCTAAGGATGCTTCATCCTTCCTCTCAATCTCAATGAGCGCTTGGCCAAGATTTTCTTCCTCATATCTTTTCACAAGCATCTGAAAATCTGCTCATTCCTCATGGTTGTCGTCCACATGAGGCTCCTTCAACACATCCAAAGTAGTTACTACCATGTGTTGAGTCCAGATTTGGTCCCTTTTTAACCATCTTTAATCACCTTTCTTCCCTTGCTTTACACTGCTTAGCATATCAATCAGACTAACTTTCTTCACTTTATCCCTTAATTTGTCAAGGTAAGACTGATTATTATTTTACCTTAGTTAATGCTTATTCTTGTGACAATTAAGGCTATTTATCTCTTGAAATTGTGCTAATATGTGTGATCTATGAAGACAATGTGAGATGAGCAGAATGCAGGGGGCGAAGCTGAACAAGTCTAGGGACAAGGGGTGGTCGTGACACAAAAAGGATCCTTCATCTGTCCCTCATCTATGGAGACACGTGACATTCCAGTCAAGGGC
>LPNX010735762.1:565130-634379 GCA_001517045.1 Pseudotsuga menziesii
AACAACTGAGTGTGATCTGTCGCAATTGAATTTCTAGATTCTAGTTGATTTATGATTATGGATTCTGAGTGTGATTAGATCAATAGGAAATTCCATTGAATTAAGCAGTGAGTAGAATTTCCTTTCTGTCAGTAATTGTTGATTTCATTTCTGGTTGATGCATTGAAGGAAGGGTTGATTTCGTAGAGTTAAATGATTTGTGGGATCACACATAGTCAAGGGGATGAACATAGTTGTTAAGAACAGTATTCACTACAATGATTTGGTGTTTGGCATATACTGTGCACTTACCCTTTGAAACGAAAGACTTCCCTGGGTTGACAATGAATTTCGTAAGCTCTGTGTGTTGATAACAATTTATCTGCATTTAGGGTGCTCGACACCATGTGCACATGATTCTTTTCCATGCAATATGGGGGGTGTGGTACATTCAAATCTCTTTGAATTGTATCAATCTGCAACCTTGACTCTTGAAGATCTTCTTGGGTTCTTTTCAAGGAATCATATGTAGCCTCCCATTTACTATGGAGTCTTTCAGACTCTTGTGCTTTCCTCTCGAATGCACAATGGTACATTTCAGCCACCATGAGGAGATGTTCTCTATTAGATATTAAGTTCATATAGCTCTCCTTGATCTTGGCCATGCCTTCTTTAAGTGCTATGCACTCCTCTAGAAAGGATTCTCCTTCCATGTCTCCACTAGAAGCTTTCCAACAACATCTTCCCACCAAGGCATTGATGTCAACAATGTTTTTCATGGCTGCCCTAAGTTTCTTTCTGTCCTCCTTTAGTGATCCACTCAAAGGATGTGTCTCACCGAGAATATCCTCCACCAATATTTCTTCTTCTAACAGCTGACATATATGACCATTTTTCTTGTAGCATGAATCCACCACATAAAACTCAAAGGATGTGTCTCTCCAAGAATATCCTCCACCAATATTTATTCTTCTAATAGCTGACATATATGACCATTTTTCTTATAGCATGAATCCACCACATAAAACTCATCCTCAACATACAGGTCAGCCTTTGAATTTTCTGCACACTCACTTCCATGATGTGAAGCCTTTCCATCCTCCCATGGATCAGATGGTTCTAGGTGTACATGGCTATTGCAAAAATCAGAAATTTTATCATTCATTTTATTCACCTTATCCTCTTTTTGTACATATACTTTGGTGGCCTGCTCCTCCACCAAATATTCTGGTTCACACCTGAGCAGTGTGGCCTTGTTTTCTTCTGCATTCTATGGCTCGGGAGGTGACTGTAAATCTGATATGTATACCTCTTTTGGATCTGATCCAAAATATGCCTCACAACCCATACATGAGCCAAAACCTTGAGCAGTGATCCGGAGATCACCCACCAAGAAACTTGAAGTGCATTCCTCTTCATTCTCTTCTTGGAGTAATGGGAAACAAGTAAGATCTTCTGGAGCATCTTCTTTCAAACAACTTGAGGTTTCTCCTTCTTGAATGGTACTATGATCATTATTTGCGGATAATATTCTTGAAGAAAATCCAAATAATCTCAGAATTCTTGAGCATGTTGATGGATTGGATGACTCCTCACTTTTGCTTTCTTCTTCCTCCTCATTGCTCAGAGAGTTGGAACAACTTTGTTCCTCTATGGATGATTTGTTTCTATTGAAAGAGTAATCATCTAAATATTAGGCTCAAATCCAAATCTGCAATAAAAATAATCTTTGAAAGGAATGGATTTATGAATCACTTTCCCCAAGGAAAGATAATCTTTGTAGTGGTGGGGCAAGTTCTCAGCTCCATCTATCATCTTTGCTAAATCCTTCTTAGGATTAACCATGGGTGGTTCCAAATTTATTTCTTCATACTCCATATGGCCATAAAAGTAACTATCCTTGTATATTGACAGTTTGAACCCATCATTAACGTATATCATGTCTTCTTCTTCAACAACCTTCTCAAAGTCATCATCTTCGACTATTGGCACAAGCCTCATGGTTGCAACTTTAATTTTTGATTTGCAAAATTAGTCAACGGAGAGCCTTCTTTCCATAGGAGTGGAGGAAAGTGCTCTGATACCACTGTGATGTCCCAAGTCTGGTGTGTAGACTTGAACACTATCTAATTCTTTAATTTAAATTACAATTTCTGAACTTTGAATCCAACCACTCAGAGCCCCTTTAGACAAGGAAAGTCAGGGGTTTTTTCTAGGAAATTTTGTAGGTAAGAGTGATAAATGGGAAGAAACCAAAGATATTTCAGACATAATATTTCCTCTTCCCTAACACATTTATATCTGGTTCCATTTAGGTTTTAGAATCTGCTATGCGGAAACCTATTTCCACGCTTCTGGGCAGCCAAACCGTGAAACTAGGAAGAGTAGTTCAGCCTTTTTCAAACAGGGGCTTGGGTAAATTGATTATGTCTCTAATATAAATTTATATTACAGTATAGAAAGGTTTATGCAGGTAAATAACAGATTTGGAAATTTTAGGAAACTAGTCCCTTGGACTGCTCTCTAGGCTTGGGTTCCGGGTCTTCCAAACATATGGAGAAGGTTAATAAAACTCATATTCAGAAATGTAAGGTGTTAAATGTGAATTTAATGAATTCTAAGAAGTAAAATAAATAAAATCATAAAGTTTTAAGTCCTTCAACTCATTCGAAATCTAAAAAAAGTCATTTTTCAATGCATTTCTAGCTAGGGTGTGGAAATGCTCCTCCAGAGTAAATCAAATATATTCAAAACTCTGTAATACTTGCAGAAAGGTAAGAATACATTATTTCAGAGAATTAATTACTGAATTCAATCTCATGGGAGTTTTGATATCTTTACTCATTAATTTAGTCTTCATTACAAAGATAGAAAACTAAAATTGGAGGTAGACATTGTAATGGAAAACTATTAGAACATTACAGAAACTTTGGAACTATTAGGAGAATAATATTAGGGAATGATAATAACCTCAATTAATGGCATATATCCATATATCTCTCTTCATCACTTCATATCATCAATCTCTCATAAAACGAGGAAACCTTGAAGATAGCTCTGATATTCGAATGGAGTGTCCCAATCACTCTAATGTGCTGCACTAAAATGGAAATGGCTTCAGAACCTCCAATATAACTCTATTAATGGATGAGAGTTGATCCATATCTCCAATATAACTTGCAATGAGAAGGGAAGAAAAGGGGAGAAGGAGAACAGGGGACTTGGGGCACATCACCCAAGAGACTAAGGATCACCACTCAAAAATGAAGCTTAAGCTTCAATAAATTACAAAAATACATTAACCAAATTGAATAATGGAGTTGATTAGACCTTGGGTGACTTGTTGAGAAAGTCCATTACCTGTTGAACAAGTAACCCACTTGCCAATTTTGTTCCTAAGCCATGAGTGGCCCTCCTTGATGGGATTAACAATTTTGTGTTGCAAATGATGTTTCCTTCTTTTTATAACTTAACCCAAAGTGTAAATTCGATTTTCTTGAGAAAAATAGCAAGTATGAAGCTTAGTAAACGTTTCCATGTTTGTATCCTTCAGTCCAAAATAGAAACTGCTCCTTCCTTGAGTAATTAGCAAGTTTGTGCATAAGGTAATCTTTCCTTGCTTTTCATCCTTGCACCAAATATGAAACTAATTTCGATAGTTTCTATCTTTACTATGACATGTTTCTTTTTCCTTCTTTTGCATTGTTTCCATTTTTCCATCTAAGGCAAGTTTACTAGCTTTCCCCAATGTGCCCTCCTAACATGGTAGCCTTAATTCCACATCATTATTGTGCATAATAAATAAAATTGCTGAAATAAAATTAAATACATGCCTTAGAACAATTATTTGCAATATGTTTCCTAAGAATAATAATTAATGTCAATTTGAGCCCCTAGGAATTTCATCATGGTCAACACTTTTAATGTCCCAAAATATGGGGACATGATAGTCCTCCCCTCCCAAATCTACTTGTCCTCAAGCAGAAGCGCTTCAGAGTGCTGCAATTCGTTCATCATGTAGGAGAACCAGAGTATGAATCCATTGTGCAAAAGGGTTGACTTTCTCCATGAAGCCATCCTATAAATTTTCTCCAAAACAAGCAATTCCAGGGTCCCATTGCTTGCATTTCACCCCCTTTAGTGAAAATGCCTTCCCACACAACTTGTCAAGCCAATTTATGCCTGGATCCCATTTCCTCAACTGTAAGTATCCAAACATTAGAATCCACCATACAAATCTATCATCACATGAAATTACATTCATGCTATGGAAACCATACCACTGCACCAAAAACTGGAAATTCTCGATGCAAAGTTGGAAATCTGTCAGATTTTCCCACCCAACATAAAGTTCCTTATGTGATTGATGCACATCAGCATTGAATCTCACAATGATGTTGCTTCAAAGACATGGGTTTGAGTCCCATTTCCAACCCCAATGAGTATAGGAATCATCCAACCAACAAGGATGCCCAAACTGCTCACAATAAGATGATGCATCACAATCATCTCCAAAAATGCAAGCAGGAAAATCAAATAAGTGTCCCCTCATCCCACCTGATAAGGGACTGACACTCCTACTAAAAGGTCCATGTCAACACTTCCAATGGCTCAACTCTCTTCCACTGGTCAAATAATGCAAGCATCTATCCAATTGTGTGCAAGGTATTTTCCTGAACAACTTCTCTTCGCACTTTTCTTGCTTATTTGTCTTCCACTGATCATGTGCAGAAATTTTTCTGCAATAAGACTCCATGTGTGACATGCAATATTCCACCCAATCCACATGTGGTTGAATGGAATCAAGTGACATCCATATGTTCCTATGTGGCTTACAGGAGGGTGATGGTGCATTCCACAAGTTATCATGAACACCTAGGAAAGCCTCCAGCTCTTCCTGTTGCACCAACAAGGAAAATTCCTTCTCCCAATTTTCATTCTAACTTGATGAGGATGAAATAAAAGTGTGGGTAGAAATTTGTATCAGAACCCCACAATACTCATCCACCCAAATTATGGCTTCCCAATCTTCATCCTCATCTAACCCTCCCATTGGGAAGAGACTCTTTCCATAAAACAATTCCATTTTTTTCCAAAAAACGCAAAGTGCTTGGTTCTCATCAAAATTGTCCACATAGTCCTTAAGCACACAAAAAATATAATTCACCTCATGTGCATGTGTATGTAAGGTATCCAATGGCTGCAAACTAAATCTTTGTTGCTGTTCACATGTCAAGACAATGACAGTCACAACAAAAAATTTATTGCAGAAATAAAATTCTTTACCTCACAAGTCTTCATTCCAAAGATGTTTCTATCCACCCAATCAATGGATGAATATATACTTTTATTTTTTGATCCATATGGAATTTGATCAGCCACCTCTTCTGGAGAAAAATATACCATCCATAGGGTTGTTTCATAAGGTGTCTCCTTCCAAGGATGCATGTCAAACAACCCTCTATTTATGCAAGAAATTCTAGTATATCCTTCATCCTCTATTTTAGTGATATACTTATCTACCCAATCCATGAATAGATAATCATCCTTGATTGCTGATTCAATTGGAATGTCCTCAAGCATATTTCCCATTTATAAGGATGCTTCATCCTTCCTCTCAATCTCAATGAGTGCTTGGCCAAGATTTTCTTCCTCATATCTTTTCACAAGCATATGCAAATCTGCTCCTTCCTCATGGTTGTCCTCCACATGAGGCTCCTTCAACACATCCAAAGTAGTTACTACCATGTGCACATGATTATTTTCCATGCAATATGGGGGGTGTGGTACATTCAAATCCATTTGAATTTCATCAATCTGCAACCTTGACTCTTGAAGAGCTTCTTGGGTTCTTTTCAAGGAATCATATGTAGCCCCCCATTTGCTATGGAATCTTTCAGACTCTTGTGCTTCCCTATCGAATGCACAGTGGTACATTTCAGCCACCATGAGGATATGTTCTCTATCAGATATTAATTTCATATACCTCTCCTTCATCTTGACCATGCCTTCTTTCAGTGCTATGCACTCCTCTAGAAAGGATTCTCCTTCCATGTCTTCAATAGAAGCTTTCCAACAACATCTTGCCACCAAGGCATTGATGTCAACAATGTTTTTCATGGCTGCCCTAAGTTTCTTTCTTTCCTCCTTTAGTGATCCACTCAAATTATGTGTCTCACCAAGAATATCCTCCACCAATATTTCTTCTTCTAATAGCTGACATATATGACCATTTTTCTTGTAGCATGAATCCACCACATAAAACTCATCCTCAACATACAGGTAAGCCTTTGAATTTTATACACACTCACTTCCATGATGTGAAGTATTTCCATCCTCCCATGGATCAGATGGTTGTAGGTGTACATAGATATTGAAAAAATCAGAACTTTTATCATTCATTTTATTCACCTTATCCTCTTTTTGTACATATACTTTGGTGGCCTTCTCCTCCACCAAATATTCTGGTTCACACCTGAGCAGTGTGGCCTTGTTTTATTGTGCATTCTATGGCTCAGGAGGTGACTATAAATATGATATGTATATCTCTTTTAGATCGAATCCAAAATATTTCTCACCACCCATACATGATCCAAAACCTTGAGCAATGATTCGGATATCACCCACCAAGAAACTTGAAGTGCATTCCTCTTCATTCTCTTCTTGGAGTAATGGGAAACAAACAAGATCTTTTGGAGCATCTTCTTTCAAACAACTTGAGGTTTCTCCTTCTTGAATGGTACTATGATAATTATTTGCATATAATATTCTTGAAAAAAATCCAAAGAATCTCAGAATGCTTGAGCATGCTGATGGATTTGATGACTCTTCACTTTTGCTTTCTTCTTCCTCCTCATTACTCAGAGAGGTCGAACAACTTTGTTCCTCTATGGATGATTTGTTTCTATTGAAAGAGTAATCATCTACATTCTTAGGCTCAAATACAAATCTGCAATAAAAATAATCTTTGAAAGGAATGGATTTACAAATCACTTCCCCCAAGGAAAGATACTCTTTGTAGTGGTGGGGCAAGTTCTCAGCTGCATCTATCATCTTTGCTAAATCGTTCTTAGGATTAGCCATGGGTATTTCCAAATTTATTTCTTCATACTCCATATGGTTATAAAAGTAACCATCCTTGTCTCTTGACATTTTGAACCCATAATTAACATAGATCACCTCTTCTTCTTCAACAAGCTGATCAAATTCATCATCTTCAACTACTGGCACAACCCTCATGGTTGCAACTTTAATTGTTGATTTGCAAAATTAGTCAACGAAGAGACTTCTTTCTACAAGAGTGGAGGAAAGTGCTCTGATACCACTGCGATGTCCCAATTATGGTGTGTAGACTTGAACACTATCTAATTCTGTAATTTAAATTACAATTTCTGAACTTTGGATCAAACCACTCAGAGCCTCTTCAGACAGGGAAAGTCAGGGGTTTTTTCTAGGAAATTTTGTAGGAAAGAGGAGTGAGAAATGAAAAGCAACCAAAAATATTTCAGACATAGAATTTCCTCTTCCCTAACACATTTATATCTGGTGCCATTTAGGTTTCAGAATCCACTATGCGGAAACCTACTTCCACGCTTCTTAGCAGCCAAACCGTGAAACTAGGAAGAGTAGTTCAGCCTTTTTCAACCAGGGGCTTGGGTAAATTGATTATGGATATAATATAAATTTATATTACACTATAGAAAGTTTTATTCAGGTAAATAACAGATTTTGGAATTTTAGGAAACTAGTCCCTTGGACTGCACTCTAGGCTCGGGTTTCCAGGTCTCCCAAACATATGGAGAAGGTTAATAAAACTCATATTCAGACATGGAAGGTGTTAAATGTGAAGTTAGTGAATTCTAGAAATTAAAATAAATAAAATCAGAAAGTTTTAAGTCCTTCAACTCATTCGAAATCTAAAACTAGTCATTTTTCAATGCATTTCTAGCTAGGGTGTGGAAATGCTTCTCCAAAGTAAATCAGATATATTCAAAACTCTGTAATACTTGTAGAAAGGTAATAATACATTATTTAATATAATTAATGACTGAATTCAATCTCATGGGACATTCATATCTTTACTCATTAATTTAGTCTTCATTACAGGGATAGAAAACTAGAATTGGAGGTTGACATTGTAATGGAAAACTATTAGAACATTACAGAAACTTTGGAACTGTTAGGAGACTAATATTAGGGACTGATAATAACCTCAATTAATCACATATATCCATCTATCTCTCTTCATCACTTCATATCATCAATCTCTCATAAAAGGAGGAAATCTTGAAGATAGCTCTAATATTCGAATGGGGTGTCCCAATCACTCTAATGTGCTGCACTAAAAAGGAAATGGATTTATAACCTGCCATATAAATCCATTAATGGATGAAATTTGATCCATATCTCCAATATAAACTGCAATGAGAAGGGAAGAAAAGGGGAGAAGGAGAACAGGGGACTTGGGGCACATCACCCAAGAGACTGAGGATCACCACTCAGAAATGAATCCTAAGCTTCAATCAATTACAAAAATACATTAACCAAACTGAATAATGGAGTTGGAATATCCCTTAAGTAGACCTTGGGTGACTTGTTGAGCAATTCCTTCACCCGTTGAGCAAGTAACCCACTTGCCAATTTTGTTCCTAAGCCATGAGTGGCCCTCCTTGATGGGATTAACAGTAGTAGTCTCCCCAAATGTTGTTTTTAGTTTATTGCTCCACACAAGATGGCCAAAGGGATTTTCTTATATGGTCAATGTATCCTAGTAGGGTCTCCTGATATACGCAAGGTACGTGGGAGCTCAAATCGGTAGTAGTGTTGTCTAATGCACAACCATTCACAAGGGGACTTCTGATATACAATCGAGTATGTGAAGTACATTTCTATATAACTAAAGGGTACGTGAAAGGTCGTTCGATATACCGACAACACATGGAACAACCACATGAGTCTTGGGTTGTAGTGCGGACAAATAACGACAGCTCCTATGCTTAACAACACCTGAACACGTCACTAACCTATCCCTCAAGTTTCTATACAATTTTAGACCTAAAGATACCGTTAATTTTGTCTGGACGATTAGGTGAATGTTTCTGGAATGTTATCTCCAATAATGCAAATTAATATAGATGTAGATGCAATTTTTGACTTCGATGAGAACTAACTAGGGTGAGGAAGAAACCTTTTTCTTTTCTCTTCAACAATATACCATAAGAAAGTTGTTTTCAACAACAAAACAAGATCCAATAAAGAGATGCAAAGGAAGTCCTTTCAAAACACAAAAATTCTTTCAAACAGGCACTCTAAAGTTTTTGAAAATGACAGAAAGAAAACTAAGCCTCTAATGTGCATGCAAAACTTATTTTTGCTACAATGTCAAAAAGACCTATCTTTCTAAATCACTCATGCAAATGAAAAAACAAACAATTTTCACAAGCATAAACAAGAGAAAAATAAAATGATTCTTTTTGTATTTTTCTAGAAAATATGAGGCACACAAAGCAGTCTTTTATACAAAATAAACTAATCTTCTAGAAAGAGGCTATAAGCTTTATTTTCAATGGGGAATTTTCATATACTTCATTAAAAACCAAGATCAAACTATGTTTCCAATTTCCTTTATGACAATGCAAAAGATAGAAATTTTTGGATATGAACTTAAACAGTGAATCATACTCACAAAAACCAATAAATTAGACAGCAAGCAATCAAGCATACCAAACTAAAGAAAAAAAAATTCAAAGGACATAAAAAATTCCAATTTTTTGAACAAATTTTCTGTAAACAAGTAGTTTTGAAGACCTACCTCGGCGCTATTGATGTATTTGTATCTTTGGAATGTATTCATCTATGTATCTTATGTCTTGTAACCCGATGTTTATTCTGGGATGTATCTATTATGTAATTGAGTCATGTTTTCATGCCCCGATGTTCCGACCGGGAGAATCTATAATGTAAACAAGTCATGTCAAGTCATAGTGGGTAACCCTCCGATTGTCTAAGGGTTAAAGTCCCCGCAGTTCCGGGGCACTAGGGTTATTAGACTCTCCTAGTAGAGGTCAGCCCTGGTAGGGTTTTAGTCATGCCGGGATTAGTATAAATAGAGAGTTGGAGTCTCTATTTCATACACAACTCATACACACTCAAGTGTAGTGCATAGTTGAGGAAGGAGAAGACACTGCTAGACAAGAAGAAGATTATTGTTGTCGAGAGTGCATCTTACTGTTTGGGGTTTTACCTTTTGTGTTGATTCTATCTATGAGAAAGTTGTGGTGTTTTCTCCTTTATGGTTTCCCCAAGGAAAAACACTGTGTTCATTGTCTCTTGTGTTTGATTGATGTACTTGTTATTCTCTCAATTAAAGATCCTAATAATTCTAGCTTAATGTTGAAAAAATAACATGGTATCAGAGCTAACCTGAGAAGAAGACACTGTGCAGCTGCGGGATCTAGGGCTTCCTAGTTTGTAGATCTTTCTCCACAGATTTTCAGCAAAAGTAAGGTGGAATAACTCTCCTCCTTAGGGAGCATCTTTCTGTCGAAGCAGAATCCAATTCTGACATTTTTCAGTTTTGGACCTGTCACCACTGTCAAAAATTAGGGCTTTTCACAGAAGAGGAATTTTTCAGTGAGCCCAGGCCTGGATTAATCTCCTCCCCAAAATCGAAGTTAGGGACAAACTTCAAGACATTTGTGTAGACAGAAATCTGAAAAAGAAAAACCCTAATTTGCTCCTGAACCAGCTCTGCAGGATTTCAGCTCAAGTTTCAAATCCGACATCTTGACCCTAGAAAGATCTAAAATATTTTTTATTTCCATTTGAGGTTCTCAGTTAAGATGTATCATCATACAAAGCTTGATGAAAATCTTGAGGGAGCTGATAACTTCGGATCTTGGAAGTATAGAATCTCCTTGGTCCTCGAAGAGAATGAGTTAGACTCCTACATCCATGAGGAGGTTCCAGTTGTAGAGGGAGATGAGGCTAAGGCCTTACATAAGAAGAAGTTGGTTATGGAAAAGAGGATCATTGTTGATTCTATCAAGGATCACCTTATCCCACAAGTGTCCTCTCTCAAGAAACCTAAAGCTATGTTTGATGCCCTAACCAAATTGTTTGAAGGGAAGAACATAAACCGAAAGATGACTCTGAGAAACCAACTGAAGAATGTGAAGATTCAAGATGCAAAAACAATCCAGTCTTACTTCACAAGATTTTCTTAGATCAAAGAACAACTAGAAGCAGTTGATGAAGAAGTGGAAAACGCAGAGATTGTGATGACAACACTGAATGGCCTTCCTAGGTCATGGGATTCTTTCATCCAAGGAATTTGTGCTAAAAATAAGTTAGTCAAGTTCAGCAGACTATGGGAAGAGTGCTCTCAAGAAGAAGCTTGGATAGCAGCTCAAGAAGAAAATATGGGAAGTGAAGATCAAGCTCTCATGGTACACTCCAAGTCTCACTCCAAGTCTCACTCCAAGTCAAGCAAAAGAAGATCTCAACACTTCATAGTTAAGCACTTTCACAAAGATAACACTAGAAGAGATTTATCTAGGATCATATGTTATACATGTGATGAAGCAGGACATTATGCAAGGAAGTGTCCTAAGAAACCAAAGCCAACAAGAAAGAGCAACAAAAGAAGACATCATGCTCATGCTGCAGAGGATGATGAACCATCCAAGAAAAGATCCAGATATGAAAGTGAAGATTCTTCAAGCGAGGATCAATATGCTTTGGTCTCCACTCTCACAGGTAACATTACTCATGGAAGTGATGATTGGCTCATTGATAGTGGGGCTTCCAAACATATGACAGGATTCAAGGAATCCTTTGTGAGATTGTCAGAACATGAATCACCTCACAAGGTGAAGCTAGGAGATGACTACCAATATCCAATAAAAGGTAGTGGGGAATCTTCCTATAAGCTAGACTCTGGAAAGTCTCTAAAAATGAAAGAAGTATTGTTTGTGCTAGGACTCAAGAAGAACCTTCTTTCCATATCAGCATTATATGCAAAAGGAATGTGGTTTTCATTCATAGATGTTCTAGTCATCATGTGGCCAAAAGGAAATACCATCGATGATGCGGTAGTGATTGGAGAACAAGAAGGAGGATTGTACAAATTAAAGGGCCATCCAAAACAAGCCTTGGTCCATGACACAGTAGAGCCAAGTGAACTTTGGCATAGAAGGTTTGCACATGTGCATTATAGAGCACTACCTATTGCAAGAAAAGTTGTCGAAGGTCTTCCAGAAATCCAAGCAAAACATGATGGGGTCTACAAAGGATGTGCAAACAGAAAGAATACAAAGAAGACATTTCCAAGTAGTGAAAGAAAAGCAAAAGGAATCTTGGAAATCATCGACTCCAATGTATGCAGTCCTATGTCATCAAACTCACTAAGCGGGTATGCATATTATGTTTCTTTTATTGATGATTTTTCTAGGAAGACATGGGTTTACTTAATGAAGAAAAAAGATGAAGTATTCAGCAAATTCAAGGAATTCAAAGCCTTGATCGAGAACCATACTGAAAAGAAGATCAAGACCATTCGATCATATAATGGCAGAGAATTCACTTCAAATGAATTCAAAGAGCTATGCAAAGAATTAGGGATTAAGAGGGAGTTGTCCACTCCTTATAATCCACAACAGAATGGGCTTGTAGAACAGAAGAATAGAACTATCATGGAAGCTGCAAAAGCAATGCTTCATGATCAAGACCTTCCTATGCATCTTTGGGCAGAAGCTGCTAGAACAATAGTGTATATGCAGAACCGTACTCCACATAGAGTACTCGAGAACAAGACTTCTGAAGAAGTATTCTCCGGCAAGAAACCAGAAGTCAGCCATCTCAAAATATTTGGTTTTCCTGTGTACATACACATCCCAAGAGAGAAGAGGACAAAATTATATCCTTCAAGAAAGAAGGGTATATTTGTGGGATACTCTGAAAGCTCGAAGGCTTACAGAATATATTTCCTAGGATACAAGAATATTCACATCAGCAGGGATGTGACATTTAATGAAGACATAGCTTACAACAAATCCAAAAAGAGACCTGCTAAAGAACCTGAAGAAGCAGAAGCACCAAGAATTCATGATACAACCATGAACGAAGAAGCTCAAGAAGAAGATTGATAATTTGAAGAACCACAAAGACCTGTAGATCCACGTCTGGAGAAGAATCCTCATAAGAGGAAACCTGCTTGGGTACGAGAACTTATCCAATGTGCAGAAAGATATGGAGCTCTAGAAGAGAATCACAGAGAAAGAAAGAGGACCAGATCCTATTCCAGGTATGTAGCTTTACTATGTGATTTCATTGATAAAGAACGTTCCAGTTATGAAGAAGCGGCAGAACGGAAAGAATGGAAGGATGCTATGATCGAAGAGTATCAGTCAATCATAAAGAATGATGTTTGGCATGTTGTCCCAAGACCAAAAGGGAAGTCATTTGTAACTTCCAAATGGATCTACAAGATCAAGCATGCTGCAGACGGTAGCATTGAAAAATATAAGGCAAGATTTGTGGCTTGGGGTTTCTCTCAGAAAGAAGGAATAGATTATGAAGAAACCTTTGCACCAGTAGACAGATACACTTCCATCAGATCATTAATTGCTCTGGCTACAGTGATGAAATGGAAGATACAACAGATGGATTTCAATACTTCTTTCTTGAATGGTGTAGTGGAATGGGAAGTGTATGTAGAACAGCCACTTGGTTTTGAGACACATGACAGGGAGTCTCATGTGTGCAGATTGAAGAAATCCCTGTACGGTTTAAAATAGGCACCCAGGACATGGTACGGCAGAATTGATAGCTCTCTATCTAGTTTGGGCTTTACCAAGAGTAAAGAAGATTCCAACCTTTACTACAAGGTGGAATATGGCAACCCAGTGATGCTCCTACTATATGTAGATGATATGTTTATGACAGGTAGGGAGGGGTTGATTGCTGATACGAAGAGAAAGCTTGATGCCGAGTTCGAGATGAAGGACTTGGGTATGATGCATTACTTTCTAGGTATGGAGGTGTGGCAGAGTGCAGATGGAATCTTCCTTGGACAAGGGAGGTATGCAGTAGAGGTCCTGAAGAGGTTTGGGATGATGGACTGCAAGGTCCTAGCCACACCTATGGCATCGAACCTGAAGCTATTGAGTGATGCTTCATCAGAGTCTGTTGATGCTACGATGTATTGTCAGATGATTGGGTCCTTGATGTACCTGATGAACATGACACCAGACATTTGCTTTGCTGTGAACACCTTGTTGGAGCAGGGTCCCGCAGCTACAGAAGAAGCTGCTAGTTTTGGCGGAACGAGGACAAAGGCTTGTTCTCGGAGCGGAGTTCATGGGTTGCTTCTTCTCCATCCACGAGGCTCTAGATGGAAGGAAATGTTTGAGAAGGCTGGAAGATATAGATTTTCCTTGTGATAAAAGTTCTAACCCAGATAAAAAGGAAAGGATATCTGTGGAACACCTCTCAAACACTAGAGCGCTCATACAGAAGAAAGAGCGAAGCGAGCAAAACCATGAATTTGAGCAGAAAGGATACGAGAGCCCAGCGAACTAAGTTACCGAAAATCCAGGAAGAACGTGCCGAGGAGATGAAGAATGAAGTCGCAGGACTTCAAGGCAGGTTACAGCGCACTTCGCAGGAGGCAAAGGATAAGTTGCAGCAGGAGAAGCCTGGTGCAGGTGGCTCGAGGACGAGCCACAAGTAAGTGTTAGGGGACTATTGGAGCAGGGTCCCACAGCTACAGAAGAAGCTGCTAGTTTTGGAGGAAAGAGGACAAGGCAGAGCTACGACGCCGTAGCACGTTTCCAGCTAGAGAGCAGAGCCGAAAACCATGACTTTTGGGATAGAAAAGTCAAGAAGGAAATGGTACCCAAGCGGCCGAGAGAAGAAATCTCAACCACTGCATTGAAGGCAGCGGCGGAAGACAGGAGGGCTCAGCAAACCTCATAAAGAAGGAAGAGCAACGAGGCTCAAGCATTGAAGGCGAAGGACAGAAGAGAGAAGTGGTGCATAGTACCCATGGTTAGTGCCGGGAAGCATGGAAGACTGCAGAGAGCTGTGGTGTGACAGGAAGTGGCTACCTCAAGGACAGAGAGGACCGACTGTCACTATTTAGGGTTTGGGTTTACTGTTGGGACAGGACCACAGTGTTGTAATGGCGAGACCTTCGGGCCACCTATAAAAGCTTGCATTTTGTATTGTAAAGGGTTAGTTAATCAGTCAGTTAGCCAGTTGGTTGGCTCGTAGGATGAGTCGTTAACTAATCAGTCAGTTAGCCAGTTGGTTGGCTCGTAGGATGAGTCGTTAGTTGGTCAGTAGATTATTTTGAAGTAGACTCAGGGGTCATTCAGATAGACTGTGTTGTAACGATCCAGACACTTAGCTTGTCTGTGAGTCATTTGAGTATGTATGTAACCATCCACAGAGAGGAAAGAGAGGGAAGGATATATTGAAAGAAAGGAAATATAGTGAAAGAAATAGGCCAGAGACCTAGAAGAGATCTCGCGCTGCATATGCAGTGCAACAAACTATGCTAACTTCCCTCAAGATATATAATAGAAGCACAGTTTGGTGGATGTAGCTCCCATCCTGGGGGTGAACCACGTTAAATCTGCGTGTTATGTGTTGCATGAATGTGATTGTGCTTGCTTATTGTTACTGGTTGCTATGCATATGATGTTAGTTGCAGTAAGTGAATGTATGTATTGTTCAGCTCATGATAATGCAAGATGATAGAGATAAGTTGAAGTATTCTAGTAAGCTGTTTAAAGACTCATTTACGTCTGTTTCTAATGACCATTTAATCACAATATAACTTCTGGGAAGTAGAGTTTCTCACCTTGACACAGTCAACGCTAAGAGTGCAAAGTCGTGGTGGTAGGATATCGCAGAGAGGCGATATCGCACCGGCAGAGGAGCTGCGGTGCGTGAGACTGCGAGCTGAGGGCTTAGCGTTGAGGAAAGGTTGGGTGTCTCACGGTGCGCGGAGATGCGATACGGTTGGAGATATTGTGAGTAAGTGGAAGTTGCGTGACGTGGGAAGAATTCGTGCGACTTGCGTGTGGATAAGAATCGCACGGCTAAAAGGGCTGCGAGTAGAAGGGGATGTGCGATGCGCAAATATAGCTGACCTTGTGACTCACAGGAGTAAGAGAAGAAAAGTAGGATGCGCAGAACCTAGTCCAAGACACTTGAGTCTTGGCCAACCCATTAGATTCACTTCGGGTGAGACTTCATATCGCTTCGCGGTCTGTCGCCGAAAGGGCCAGTGAGTTAGGGGTGTTGTTGATTGATTATAGTAAACACGGGTCTGCCCATGCAATCAACACACCTTGAGCTAGTTCTTGACAGATCCGAGAAATGTTCACTTCATTGCTACAAAGCATATTATGAGGTACCTAAGGGGTACAGTTGATTATGGGCTTAAGTATGATGCAAATCAGAAGATTAACCTGGAGGGTTATGTTGATTCAGATTGGGAAGGAAGTGCCATCGATAGGAAGAGCACTTCAGGGTGTTGCTTCAGTATGGGATCAGGTGTGATCTCTTGGTTTAGCAGGAAGCAATCTTGTGTGGCACTGAGTACAGCTGAAGCAGAGTATGTCGCAGCTTGTTCAGCTAGTTGTGAGGTAGTATGGCTGCGGAAGCTACTATCTAATTTATTTGATCTCTAGATGGATGTTGCTTGTATGCATTGTGACAACCGGAGTTGCATGAAGTTGTCAGAGAATCTAGTGTTCCATGAAAAGTCAAAGCACATCAAGATCAAGTATCACTATATCAGGGATATGGTGCAGAGAGGAGCAGTGAAGCTCCAGTATGTTGCGATGGAGGAACAGATAGCTGATGTGATGAAAAAGCCATTGGCCAGGGTGAAGTTCGAGTACTTCAAGGAGAATCTTGGTGTTCTCTAGATCGAGGTTTCCTCCAAGGGAAAGTGATGAGTCCCATAGCCATTCTGACATGGTGAGAGGATTGGTTCCTTCCATGGTCAGATGTAAGGGCTGAGCCATTCTGTTATGGTGAGAGGATTGGTTACTTCCATGAAAGATATGAGTGATGAGATCCATAGCCATTCTTATGAGCAGGTCAGATGTAAGGGCTGAGCCATTCTATCATGGTGAGAGGATTTGGTTCCTTCCATGTCAGATGTGAGTGCTAGCCATTCTAACGAGTAGGTTAGATATAAGGGCTACCGCCATTCTGATGAGCAGGTCAGATGTAAGGGCTGAGCCATTCTATCATGGCTAAAGGATTAGGTTCCTCCCATGTCAAATGTGAGTGTTGGCCATTCTATCGAGTAGGATAGATGTAAGGGCTACTGCCACTCTCTGGGAGAGTGGAGGCACCTGGTTCATTACCAGGTAGCTCAGTTTGGGACTGGGGGCCATTCTAACAAGGGTGTAGGATTTGGTTCCTACCAGGTCAGATGTGAGTGCATGCCATTCTGACAAGGGTGTAGGATTTGGTTCCTACCAAGTCAGATGTGAGTGATGTGCCTTTTTGATGAGCAGGTCAAATGTGAGTGTTGGCCATTCTGGTGTAGGATGATCTCCTACACATATATAAGGGCTACCGCCTTTCTGATGAGTAGGTCAGATGTGAGTGCTGGCCATTCTGATGTGACTATAGGATTAGGTCCTATATGATTAGATATAAGGGATATCGCCTTTCTAACGAGGGTGTAGGATTTGGTTCCTACCAGGTCAAATGTGAGTGCTGGCCATTCTGACGAGTAGGTCAGATATAAAGGCTACCAAATACCTACAAGGAGGTAGGCCTACAACTAGCATGAAAGAAGGCTGGCTCTGTAGAAATTCATGTGACGACAAGAATCATGAGATAGCACACATGATGATGACTAGATGTGATCCAGATCGAGCTATGATCTAGATCAAGTTATGATGACTCTGAGAGATCCAGATCGAGTGATGATCCAGATCTAGCAGTGGTGATCCAGATCGAGTGATGATCTAGATCCAGTAGTGATGATCCAGATCGAGTCTAGTGATGATGATCCAGATCGAGTGTTGATCCAGATCGAGTGATGATCTAGATCCAGTAGTGATGATCCAGATCGAGTCCAGTGATGATGATCCAGATCGAGTGTTGATCCAGATCCAGTGATGATGATCGAGTATGATCTAGTGATGATGATCCAGATCGAGTGATGATCCAGATTTAGAAAAGAAGATGGCATGAAGATGAATAATACTTGAAGATGAAGATGACAAGATGATCCAATTGATACAGAGAAGAAGACCAGTGCTGAAAATTGTGTCGAAATAATACCTTCCTAGTTAAGAGGGAGTGTTGATGTATTTGTAACTTTGGAATGTATTCATCTATGTATCTTATGTCTTGTAACCCGATGTTTATTCTAGGATGTATATATTATGTAATTGAGTCATGCTGTCATGCCCCGATGTTCCAAGTGGGAGAATCTATAATATAAACAAGTCATGTCAAGTCATAGTGGGTAACCCTCTGATTATCTAAGGGTTAAAGTCCCTGTAGTTCCTGGGCACTAGGGTTATTAGACTCTCCTAGTAGAGGTCAGCCCTGGTAGGGTTTTAGTCATGCCAGGATTAGTATAAATAGAAAGTTGGATTCTCTATTTCATACACAACTCATACACACTCAAGTGTAGCGCATAGTTTTGGAAGGAGAATACACTGGGGCTAGACAAGAAGAATATTACTGCTGTTGGGAGTGCATCTTACTATTTGGGGTTTTACCTTTTGTGTTGATTCTATCTCTAAGGAAGTTGTAGGGTTTTCTCCTTTATGGTTTCCTTGAGCAAAAACACTATGTTCATTGTCTCTTGTGATTGATTGTTGTACTTGTTATTCTCTTAGTTAAATATCCTAATAATGCTAGCTTAATGTTGAAAAACTAACAAGCGCTTTGAAGGGAACTGCACCAGAGTGTCCCATGCTGCTATGGCACTCCTAGCCTTTTGCAAAAATCCATTTTCGATGCTCTGTTAAGCAAAATAAAAGGCAGTGTCGACGCTCTGGTTGAGAAGAGGAAAGGCATCCTGCAAAGGACCGATGCTCTTTCAACAAAAGTAAACAGCGCCGCAAAACAGTGAACTGAAAAAGTTAAAACCCTGTAGGAGAGACCAAAAATACTGAACTGACTGTAAAAGTGAAAATTTTTTACTCATACCAGAGGAAAAATATCAAAAACATAAGATGGATAACTCACCTTGTTAACTGAAACAACTGAAAGGAGAGAGAAATAGCCTTCATAGATGGAATGGTTACCAGAGTTTGTAGATATGACTGGATCTGCACTAGATCTTATTGGATCTTCCCCAGATTTGACTGGATTAAGCTAGATCCCCAGTAGAATCACCAATTGTGTTTATGGAAATTCTCAACCAGTGCGGACACTGCTTGTTCTTCCGTAATGTAAGACACAACTACAGAACAAAAAGACACAGTAAAATATCCTTTCCTTGAATAATTAAATCAATTAACATAAAACATATTATACCTCAACCTTGGAACCGTTTATCTTCTCTCCAGAAAGTTCATGTAACGGTTCAGTACCTACAAAAGAGATCACAAAACAAACAAAATCAATGAGAGCATCATGATAATTAACTATCCATATTGGTGGTCAAGGAATCCAATAATATTTAATTACAAACACTACAATCAAATACAGGAAAGGGAAATGTCTTTGTATTAATATATGGATGAGAAAGAAGTACAACCAAAATCCTTGATGTCGATGGCTTCTGTCTCAATCAAGAATGTCTACAATCTCCTATTAATATGAATACCTATCCAAACACAATCTACCTCTACTTTGCCTCTGATTTAGACTTCAAACTAGCATAAGGATGCTTTTTCTGGTCTCCTCCACTCTCCTCATGAAGGCTTCATTTATAGGCCTAGAACCCATGGGATGACTTGACAAAAGGATAGAATGAGATCCATATACGTGAGGGAGGCAAATTCCACCTCTCCCAGGCATATAGGAACTAATTCCACGAAGGATTCTGTACAGAATATTCTAGAAACATTTTTTTTCCTTTTAACTGACCACCGACACTCTTAGCCAAACTGAGAGGAGCAACGACCTAGGTTTTTTTCCAAAAAAGAGGGAAAACGATGCCTTTATCTCAACTGAGGTAGGCGTTGCCGACACTCTGTGCAAAAAACAAGGAAGTGGCATCCCTTCTAGGTCAAGGAAAAAAAAATTCCAAGATGACCCAGACCAGGCTTTCTGGGAGGTTGACATGCAACATGAAATTCTTTTGAAGGCTGACAAGAAGTGTGATATTTCTAGGTGCAACACTCTGTGGCACATGGACAATATGCTACAAAGTTAGGATACAAAGATTCGATCATTCTTGCACAACAAGGAGTCACAAGTTGGTGTTGGAAGAGCATTTGGAAGTCAAAGTTCCCACAAAAGGCTAATATCTTTATGTGGTGTTCCCTAGAAAAAAATGTGTTGGCCTAAGATAGAATGGAAAACAGAGAAAATGAGGGACTGGGATTGTGCTACCTATGCAAAAATGAGGCAGAATATTTAAATCAACTACTCATCTTCTGTACTTTTTCCACCCATATCTGGATGGAATCAAAATGCTTACTCGATAACAGTTTTTACTTGCAAGGAAAGAGTATTGAAGAAGCTTGGCATTCCTGAGTAGACTTTGAAAACACAACAATCATAAGAGGTTTACCCCTCTTAATCACCTAGGGTTTATGGCTTGTAAGAAATAAATCCATTTTTCAAGAAAATCCCTATGTCTCTGCGCTTATTGTAAGACAGGGTTTGGATATCCTTTCTTTCATCCCAAAAATAAAAAATGAACCAGCTGCAAGGATTATCATAGAAGAATAGATAAACAAAAACAATCCCTGGGCCTACTTGAAGGTGCATCCCAAAAACAAGTTTGTGGTGGAGCTGTTATTTTACATCTTATTGGAAATAATTATTTTCATATACAAATGGGACTTTGTTAAGCCCTAAATGATGGCACATTACCCCATATAGTCTAGAGAATTACCCCCTATATTGTGTTGCATTACATATTATTTATGTCGACTTCGATTTATTAGTGGATCTATTAGTTGTTATTGTACACATTTGTCTCATATATATAGGAAGGATATATTCTTACTCAGTACAATTAGGCACCTAATTTATAGAGTTTTGCTAGCTTGTTTGGAAACCCCGCGATCATTGTATCTTATCTTGTCTTGTGTACTTAGTACATTGTGTAAGGAGGTTCCTCCATTGAAGAGGATTGATATTTATCTATTTTATTCATTGTTAAGGTGTGTATTACTCTTTTATTATCTTTTTTTTCTCTTTTTACGTTATTTCTGGGACTTGCTTGCATAACATTTGGTATTAGAGCTCTTTCCTCGAGATTGGCTTCTGTAAAATAAGACATCTTGGAATTTTCTCTACAAATTTGTTTCTAAAAGGATTATGATATCAAGGTTAAAAACCCAATTCTAAAACAGGACTAACTATCTCCAAAATAAATTTTAGATCATGATCCATTATAGTTTCATAGATAATTGCAGAGGAAACTAGGGTTTTTTACTAGTCCAAAACCTAGTATAAAACAGGTGTTCTAGGGAAAAAGGTCAGATCTAAGGAATCCGAGATACAAATTGAGTGATACAAATTGCATATGAAAGAATACAGACCAAGGTATATATGGTAGATGTTTCTTCTACATAAACAAGATATTGGACACATGTCATTTAGTACAGGTTCTCTCTTTTGGATAGGCCAAAAATAAGAAGCTTTGGGATATTTGAAATAATTATTCATTGGCACATCCAAATTAGGTCAAACCTATGGAATTGGAAAGAGGACACATCAAGGTACTACAAGCCGAAATTTCAAACCTGGATTAGTTGAAATTCAAATTTTAACTCAGTTACAAGTCGGACTAAAAACAATATTCTATTCAGGGTTTGAAAAATGTACATCATTTCGCATTTGAATATCTTTAGTAGAAGGATATATTTTTGGTAAAAACTAGGGTGTGATATATATTTATTAGTACAAATTACACCAAAAGGAAGTGAAAAGAATCAAACTCCACTGAAACCCCCAAAGGATTCATCCCCGACATACGACAAAATGGAAGACATATCTTTTAGAGTATCCAAGTTGGAAGATATGGTTAAAGGAAATGTGAAAATTGATGACTTATCTAAATTGGAAAATAAGATGGTTAGCAAAGAGGATCTCAAAAGGATGGCTAGTAAAGGGGATATCAAAGGGATGGCTAAAAAATAATATCTTCAAGTCTTGAAGGATTAATGAAGTATATAAAACATATATTTATTCCTCATATACAGGATAAGGAGGAAAAAGAGGACTTGTTCCAGTCACGCCTGGAGAAAAATGAAAAATAATTGGAGAGTAGGAAGTTGGAGTCCTCAAACGTTGATGATTCACTACAACATCATGGGTTCAATTCATATCCAAGGAACTAATTTATCCCCAAGATTGACATGAGGAAGTTTGATGGCAAGGATCCAATCATGTGGCCTTTTCAGATGGAGAAATTCATTGATCTACACTAGGTGCCCACTTTGCAAAAGGTAACTATTGCATCCTTATATTTAGATCCTGGTCAATTTGTATGGTACCAATGGCTTTGTGACCATAAAAAGTACTCTATTACATATTGGTCTATATTCACAAAAGAATTGAATGAACAATATGGGGATATAAATAGAAAACACCTTTTTTAGCCTATTGGTAAATCTCAAGCAAAAAGGTCTCGTTATGGAGCACATCAAACACTTTCAGCAGTTAAGTCTTAGAGTGAAGAATATTTTAGAAAATAATTTGTTATATCTCTTTATTGGAACCTTGAGAGATAGAATTCAACATGAGGTGTGTCTCTTTGAACCATCATCCCTAGAGATGGCTTTCATGATGGCAAGGAAGGTTGAAGGTAAAAATATGGCAATGACTACTAGAAAGGCCTTCTCCAACACATACAGAGAAAATAATGTTCCCTCTTATAAACCACCACAAATGTTGACACCCCAACAACTAGATGAAATAAGAACAAAAGGATTATGTTTTAATTGTAAAAGAAAGTATAGTAAGGGACATAAGTGCAGTGAGAAGAAATTATTCTACATAGATTATGAAGAGGAAGAACCAAAAGAAGAGGAAGCATCTCAAGAAGAGGCGACTTCAGAAGAAATAGAAGAGGATAATTTAGAAGAAATTACTTGCACCATATCTTGTCATGCATTGGTTGGAATTAACACTCCTAAAACTCTCAAGATTGAGGGATACATCAGAAAGAAGAAGTCTATAGTGTTGATTGATTCAGGTAGTACTCATAATTTCATTCACTGTAAATTAGCCAAAGTTCTTAATTTTTTTGTTTATCCAGCACCAGAGTTTCAAGTAATGATTATAGATGGAGGAAATATAAATTTCTCATGGAATGTCATAATATCAATTTTCCTATATGGGAATATGTATTGAATAGTCCAATGATTACTATCCCAATTGTTGGAGTATCAGTACAACTGCTTGGTATAACCGCCACACCTTTGGGAATATAAAAATGTGGACTAACCACCACTCTCAATGATAGGGCCTTGTGCTTGGTTTCAAATGTTCATCAACATATGAAGGTTTTGGTGTAATGACAAATATTAGGTCCCAGGTTCAATTCCCTCGAGCTATGTCGGAGGGGGTGTGTTGGTGTATTGATACAACCGCATGGTATAACTGTCTCACCTATGGGAATATAAAAATGTGGACTAATCATCACTCCTGATGATAGGGCCTTGTGTTTGGTTTCAATTTTCATCAACATATGTAGGAATGGGTGGTGTTGATGTTGTCTTAGGAGTATAATGGTTACAATCATTTGTAACAGTGGCTTTTAATTATCAAAACCTTTTCATGAAATTCTCATGGGAAGGAAAACAATATTATTTAAATGGTATCATAGTAAAACCAAGAAAGGTGATAAACTCAAATGGTATGGCAAAGTTGTTAAAAAAGGGACATCAAGGTGTAGTTACACAATTATGCTCATTAGATGTTCAAACCTAGAAGTTCCTTATCTACGCAGATATCCAGAGGGTCATTAATAAGCATTCCAAGGTATTTGAATATATTCCCAAAGGTATTCCACATATTCGATACTTTGATCATGTTATCCACTTAATTCCAGGAAGTGTTCCTCCTAACATCAGATCTCACTGATTTCCCTACAGCCACAAGAGTGAAATTGAGCATATAGTTGTCGAAATGTTAGAGGATGGCATAATTAGGCCTAGCCAAGTTCCTACTCTACAATAGTGGTAATGGTACCCAAGCCATATGGATCATGGCATATGTGTTTTGATTATAGAGAGATCAACAAGATCGCCATTAAAGATAAGTTCCTTGTTGCTGGCATTGATGAATTATTAGACGAATTACATGGAGTGGTGTTTTTCACAAATTTGGATCTCCATTTCGGGTATATTCGAATGAAGACATCCCCAAAACAACATTCAAAACTCATGAAGGTCACTATGAATTTTTGGTCATGCCATTTGGTCTCAGAAATTCAACTTCCACGTTTCAGGGTTTGATTAATTCTATTTTCAAGCCTTTCCTTAGAAAATTTGTGTTGGTATTCTTTGATAATATACTAATCTATACCAAGTCTTGGGAAGAACATATTCAATATGTTGACAGGGTACTAAAACTACTAAAGGAGCAAGAATTGTATGCAAAACCATCAAAATATTTCTTTGGGATAAAGGAGGTAGCGTATTTGGGCCATATTGTATCTCATGAAGGTGTCAAAATAGACCCTAACAAAATTAAATCCATGATGGACTGGTCGATTCCCAAAACCCTGAAGAATATTCAAGGATTCTTAGGTATAACAAGGTACTACCGCAAGTTTGTTCGAAACTATGGAAGAATAGAAGCTCCTCTAACAACGTTACTGAAGAAAGATGTATTTTCTTGGACTCTAGAGGAAACTCAATATTTTCAACAACTCAAAGAGGCCATGTGTAAGGCTCATGTTTTTTCGACACCAGACTTCACAAAAACCTATATTGTGGAATGTGATGCTTCAAGAAATGGAATTGGAGTTGTCCTAATGCAATAAGGGCACCCTCTTTCCTTCACAAGTCATCCAAACAAGGGAAAGAACTTTAAAAATCCCATATATGAGAAGGAAATGTTGGTGAGACTACATGCCTTGAAGCAATGAAGTCCCTACCTTATAGGGAGACATTTCAAGGTTAAAACAGATCATGATATCCTTAAATACTTCTTGGAACAAAGGCCATCTTCCGAAGAGAAATGAAAATGATTGACAAAGATGTTGAGATATAACTTTGAAATCATCTACAAAAAGGGGAAGCAAAATGTTGTCACATATGCACTCTCTAGGAAATATGAGGATGTTGAAGCATTATTCAATGTTATCTCGATCATCCAAATAGACTGGATACTAAAGCAAGGGATGAATGGAAAAATGACGAAGAAATATGGGCATTTATTCAAAAGTTGCAGCGGGATCCCAATTTCTCTAATGCATTTAGGTCGACAGATGATTTGATATGGTACAAGGATCGCTTATATCTTGGTAAGAGTTCCCAACTAAAGCAAAAGGTACCTTTTGAATTCCACTCCTCATCGATAGGAGGGAACTCAGGTTTCTTAAAAATCTACCACAGGGTAAAGAAATATTTTTTTGGGGATGGTATTAAAACTGATGTTCAAAAATTTATGACAGAATGTTTGGTTTGCCAACAAAATAAAGTAGAAACAATTAATACCCATGGTCTCTTACAACCACTTTCCATTCGAAGAAAAAGGTGGGCATAGGTCTCGATGGATTTTATCACAATTTTACCAAAGTATAAAGGAAAGAGTGTCATCATGGTGGTTGTTGATATACTTACTAAATATGCACACTTTTGTCCATTATCTGACCCCTTGAAAGCAAGCACGTTCACCAATTGTTTTATGGAGACAGTTCAAAAACTACACGGTACTCCAAATATTATAGTAACAGGTAGGGATCCCATTTTCACTGGAAATTTTTGGACCATATTATTTTCTTATTTGGGTACTCAACTCGCTCATAGGTCATCTTATCATCCACAATCTAATGGAAAAACATGGATTGTAAAAAAATGTTTGGAAGGGTATCTTCGATGTTTTCCAGCTGATAAACAAACACAATGGGTCAAGTGGTTACTCTTGGCATAATGGTGGTATAACACTTCCTTCCATACATCAGCAAAAATGACCCCATTTATGTCAATTTATGGCTATCATCCACCATCCATCACATCTTGAGACTCCTCTAAGGTTAAAGCAATGGAAGACCACATGAAGCATCAACAATAAGTTCTTCTACTCTTAAAGTACAACCTGAATCTACCACAAAATCAAATGAAAGAACAAGAATATCAACACCGCATTGAATGAAGATTTAATGTGGGGGATTGGGTGTTTTTAATCCTACAACCATACAAATAGATGTCCCTGAAGAACACCAATAAGGATAATAAATTATCACCTAAATACTATGGTCCCTATAAGGTGTTATAAAATATTGGTAGTATGGCCTACAAATTGGATCTACCTGCATCTTCACAAGTCCATCCAGTTTTCCATGTTTCTTGTTGAAAGAAGGTAATCGATGACAAGCTACCAATTCACCAGAACTTGTTGGGGAAGGAAAAATCATTTTGGATCCTGAAGAAATCAATGAAAAAAGAACTAGACAGCTTCGAAATCAATCAATTCTGGATTATCTCCTTAAATGGAAGAACTTACCAGCAGAAGATTCAACATGGGAAGATGAGTCCTTTATACAACAACATTGAGAACTACTTTAGCATTAAGGAAAACACTTTTTGAAACGGAGGGGCATGTTAATCCCTTAATAATGGCACATTACCCCATATAGTATGGCACATTAGCCCCTATATTGTTGTGCATTACATATTATTTATGTTAGCTTGGGTTTATTAGTGGGTCTATTAGTTTTTATTATCAAACTTTGTCTCCTATATATAGGAAGGAGATATTCTCATTTTAGTCGTCATTGTATCTTGTCTTGTGTACTTAGTACATTGTGTAAAGAGGATCCTTCCTCGAAGAGGATTGATATTTATCTCTATTATTCATTGTTAAGGCGTGGCTTACTCTCTTATAGTCTATTTTTGCTCTTTTTATGCTATTTCTAGGACTTGATTGCATAATAGACTTGGGCATGGCTCGAACAACAATGCATAACTACACACCTTAAAGCTTATATTATGTTTTGCATTAGAGAAAAACTACAAGAATTTACATATCCTGGAAGACTGAAAGTGAACTAGATCAATAAAGTTGAAATATGACAAAATATTTATCTTAGCTCTTTATATTAAAATGTTTGTTGAATTATGGACAATTTTGATCACATAATATTTTTTCATGCATACAGGGAGAGAAAATATGCTGCGGACAAGATCTCGAAGGAAAGACTAAACCTGCAACTTCGAGATTGGACATTTTTGGAATTTTAAGAAGGGGCAGTCTATGAAATATATCGCTGGCCCTTCATAGAGAACTTGACCATAACAAATACACAACAATAATTAGTGGTTGCCACAATGATCCAAGTAAATGGTTCAAAGTACAGGTAAATATTTATGAAATTAAAGGCTTTCAATGAAGGAAAATCTATGTGGAACTAAAGGTTTTATTCAATGCATTGTTAGATGGTAGGCATTATTCCATTATTTCTCCCAAATTTAGGTCTAACAAGGGAATGGTAGTCACATGGCGAGGATTATTACATAAAAAAAAATTTCAAGAACACAACAAATGTCAGAAAAGCTCGGATATTTAGTGTTTTTTTAGGTGTCCTACAACTCACATACGAGTCAGACGACCTGAATGTTTCATTTATACCTTCTAACATTTTGGCAACTACTATTATTGTAAGATTTCTAGTTTCTATTGAACATAATTATTTCAAAATTTATGGTTCATAATTTGTTTCTGTTTTCTTTTCTGTGAACATTGTTAAGAATAAAATTAACACCCTTAAGAGTGTTGGTCCGAAAACATATTTCTACTTCGCTCGCAACATGAATATCAGATTTTTTGAACAATTTGATAACTGCTTCCACAAAGGAAGAAAGATTTGAACACAATGTGGCTCTAAAGAATCCAAGTCCATGAGCAATTAAGGGCCAAAGCCCACTTCCTATAACTCACACAATGGAAAATGTCTAACATGGGAATTAATTGTCCTAGAAATACTGAAAAAACAAGTTGAAATTCCTAAAAACTAAGGAAAGTGGGATTTTTGAAGGAAATAATAAAAAACATCAAAAATACTCATCCCACATTCATTATCAAGCGATGGGATGCTCAAATCCCAATCCTATAAATGGAAGGTATATGAGGTGAATTAAGGGGGACAAGAGTGAAAAGCAAAAGCATGTTGCAGGAATTGGAGGATAGATAGAGACTTTTTAACATCATAGTAGCTTTGGTGATCATTGGCATTGATGGAGAAGGATAGTTTAGAGAAAGGGAGAAATGGATTCACCTATTATTGGGTTGTAATCACTTTCCTCCCATTTTAATATGACAAAATATGATTTTCCCCCAAATGTTGTGTTTGAATCTATGCATTTTTATGTGTTATTTATCAATATTTGGTAGATAGATTCCAATATTTTTTAAAGTTTTCAAAAGGTAGAGGTAAGGAACTAGATATCACGCTGCTAATGGAGGCCTAAAGGCTAAGAAGGTTGCAGCAAAAGGATCTTCTATGAATGAAATGCTTCAAGAGGTAATCTCCTTCCTTCTCTCTCTATCTCTTCTTTGAAAAAGTTTAGAAATATCAGGAAGCTTTCATTTATTGCATGTATTTTTGTCAACAATCTTCACCCTCCCTGTAGTTAAGGATAGATAGGTTGTAGGAATGTCCCTATGGTTAAATCTACCAATAGAATGGTGACCATACTGGGGAATATTCATCAAATCACGTGATGACATTTCATTTATGGTGTTCATCCAATTCCCTAGTCGATGATAGTATCAGGTTGAGGTTGTTTCAACGGACCCACACAGGAACCGCTGCAAAATGGTACATTGAATTGTCACGTAATATGTTCACTTATTTTTCATCTTTAGCCATGGTATTTTTTGACACATTTTCAATTACCTATCTGTTATGAAACGAGTACTGAACTGTTGAATTCTCTTAGGAATTCCACTTCTACTCACATCTCTGATCATATAGATGAGTGGAGGAGATGCAGAATAATTATTAAAGAAGAAATACCAGATCAATTCTTAGCATATTGGTTTGTAAAATCACCATTTCCTACTCTTTCCAAATATGTAGCTATGTCAGGAACCATAACCGAAGTGAAAATCATTTAGAGTTCCCAACAAATGGATTTGATATATTCACAATCAGGGACACTTTATGATTTAATACCTATTGGCATGAGACCCGCATCCGATCCATAAAGGCCATCGAAAGGACCTCATGCCGATGGTGTGATTGGTTCTGTCATCTAAGTTGATTGACTTACCCAGCAAATAGGACAAGTGTCAGTTCAAACTTCTCAACCCACAATTTGGGGGAAAATCATATTGCATCGTATTAAAATGGGAGGAAAGTGATTACAACCCAATATTAGGTGAATCCCTTTCTCCCTTGCTCTAAACTATCCTTCTCCATCAATGTCAATTATCACCAAGGAAACTATGATGTGAAAAATACTCTATCTATCCCCCAATTCCTGCATCATGCTTTTTCTTTTCACTCTTGTCCCCCTTAATTCACCTCATATTCCTTCCATTTATAGGATTGGGATATGAGCATACCATCTCTTGATAATGAATGTGGGATGAGTATTTTTGAATTTTTTTATTATTTCCTTCAAAAAACCCACTTTCCTTAGTTTTTAGGCATTTCAACTTTTTTTTCAATATTTCTAGGACAATTAATGCCCATGTTAGGCATTTTCCACTGTGTGAGTTATAGAAACTGGGATTTGGCCCTTAAGTGGTCATGGACCTGGCCCCTTTAGAGCCAACTTTCCTTCAAATATTTATTCCTTTGTGGAAGTTCTTAGCCAGAAATACACACCTCCTGTGGACAAGAGCTAGTTCCCTAGTCTGAATGGTTCAGTTCTAGAACAAAACACAAACACAGAATGCTAGACTCTCCCTATATCTTTTTCATCACTAGAATATGATGCCGTAATAATTTTCTCAAATTTTTTCCTCACTATCCTTGAATCTTATTGTAGAAAAACCTGTAAAAGATGGAAGACAACAAAGAAAACATGATAGCATACAATATAATCAACTAGATATATGCCTGCGAGCAAGGAATCAAGTAATACATACATATAAAACAGTAAATATGGGAAGGAAAATACATTATTTATTAATAAATGATTGGAGAGACTACAACTTGCATGCCTTGGTGTTGAGAGTTCCATCCAATGGATCCTTGCCTCTAACTTCACCTTGCCTCCAAAGACTCAAGAATGATTTTGACATATTTTGGGTATGAAACACAATTCTTCCTCCTTTTTCCCATGGGGGGTGAGAGAGTATTTAAATGCATGAGAGGATAGGTATGGTTGAGGATCTCATGGGTGAGGTGGAAATGAGATACTAAAAGGGAGGATCTCGAGCTCCATCTAGTCCTAAACCATAGGGATGAGGCTCCACAGAGGTTAGCTTTGAGAATCCTCTCGAAGCTTCTCTTTTTGTCTTGAAAACTCGAGCACCGCTCTTCTAATGAAGAAAACAGGCAGTGTTAATGGGGCACCGCTTCTTGCAGTAAGGGAAAGAGTGATGGCACCTCTCTTTTCTCATGTATCAGGAGTGGTGCCAGCTCTTTGCTTCTTGGGTAATGATTTTTGTCAATGGGGAAAGAGTGTTACCAGCTCAAAAGAGGGAAAAATTGCAAGGGGTTAATTTATTCCTTCATTTCCCTAGGGAAAACTTTGAGGGATTTGTTGATGTAATTGTAACTTCGGAATGTATTCACTTGTATTTCTTATGTATTATAACCCAATGTTTATTATGGGATGTATTTGTAATGTACTTGAGTCGTGTCATGCCCCGATGTTCCTATTGGGAAGTTTCTATAATGTAAACAAGTCATGTCAAGTCAAGGTGGTTAACTCTCCTATTGTCTAAGGGTTAAAGTCCTCACAGTTCTGGGGCACTAGGGTTATTAGACACACCTAGTGAAGTCAGCCCTAGTTGGGTTTAGTCAAGTCAGGAATTAGTATAAATAGAGAGCTAGCCTCTCTATTTATCACACACCCACTCACACTCAGTTGTAGCGCATAGCTGAGGAAGAGAAAGACACTGGGGCAAGGAAGAAAGAGGTTACTGCTGTCGGGATATCATCTTACTATTTTTGGGTTTCACTTTGGTGTTGATTCTATCTCTAAGGAAGTTGCATGGTTTTCTCCATTTATGGTTTCCCCAAGGAAAAACAATGTGTTCATTGCCTCTTGTGTTTGATTGTTGTGCTTGTTGTTCTCTCAGTTAAAGATCCTAATGTTATTCTAGCTTAATGTTAAAAATCTAACATGGTAACAAAGCTAACCTGAGAAGAAGATACTATGCAACTGAGGGAACTAGGGCTTCCTATTTTGTGGATCTCTCTCCACAAATTTTCAGAAAACGTAGGGTGGAATAACTCTCCTCCCTAGGGTGCATCTTTCTGTCAAAGCATAATCCAATTCTGAGGTTTTTTAGTTTTGGACCTGACACTACTGCCGAAAATTAAGGATTTTCACAGAAGTGGAATTTTTCAGTGATCCCAATCCTGGATTGATCTCCTCCCCAAAATCGAAGATAGGGATAAAATTCAAAGCATTTGGTTGGACAGAACTCTGGAAAATCAAAACCCTAATATGCTCTTGAACCAGCACTTCAGGATTTCAGCTCCAAATCCAGATTCGACATCTTAACCTGGTAAGATCTAAATCTTTTGTATTTCCATTTGAGGTTCTCAGTTAAGATGTCTCATCATACCAATATTGATGAAAAGCTTGAGGGAGCTGATAACTTCTGATCCTGGAATAAAATGAGTTGGACTCCCATATTAGTGAAGAGGTTCCAATTCCAGAGGGAGATGAGGCCAAGGCCTTACATAAGAAAAAGTTGGTTATGGCAAAGAGGATCATTGCTGATTCTATCAAGGATCACCTCATACCACAGGTGTCCTCCCTCAAGACACCTAAATCCATGTTTGATTCCCTAACCAAATTGTTTGACCTGGAAACAACATCAATCGGAAGATGACTCTAAGGAACGAGTTGAATAATGTCAAGATCCAGAATGAGGGGAGAATCCAGTCATACTTCACAAGGGTCTCCCAAATCAAAGAACAACTTGAAGCAGTAGATGAAGAAGTGGAGAATGCATAAATTGTGATGACAGCCTTGAATGGCCTCCCTAGGTCATGGAATTCTTTCATCCAGGGAATCTGTGCTAGAAAGAAGTAAGTCAAGTTCACTAGACTGTGGGAAGAATGTTCTCAAGAAGAAGCTTGGATAGAAGCTCGAGAATAAAAGATGGGAAGTGAAGATCAAACTCTCATAGAACAATCCAAGAAAGGAAGAAGGGAAAACCATCATCACCAAGGTAAGCATTCTCATCAGAAAAATAACATTGCAAGAAGGGATCCATACAAACTTAGATGTTATACATGTGATGAAATAATACATTATGCTAGAAACTATCCCATGAATAAGAATGGATCCAAGAAGAAGAGGAACTCCAGAAGAAGACATCATACTCACACTGCTGAGGATGATGATCCTCCCAGGAAGAGAGTAAAACAAGAAATTGGAGACTCTTCAAGTGAAGATGAATATGTTCTGATCTCAGCTCTCATGGGAACTATCACTCATGGAAGCAAGGATTGGCATAATGACAGTGGGACTTCCAAACACATGACAGGTTTCAAGGAATCCTTTGAGAAACTATCTGAACATAATTCACCCCATAAGGTGAAACTTGGGGATGACTACCAATATCCCATAAAAGGTAGTGGTGAATCCTCCTACAAGCTAGACTCTAGAAATTCTATGAAAATGAAGGATGTCTTGTTTGTACCGGGACTGAAGAAGAATCTTCTATCGATATCTGCATTAGATGCAAAAGGAATGAGGGTTACATTTGTAGATGGCCGAGTCCTCATGTGGTCAAGAGGAAAGACTATTGACGATGCAATAGTGATTAGAGAACAAGAAGGAGGTTTATACAAATTGAAGGGCCATCCAAAACAAGCTTTGGTCCATGACACGGTAGAGCCAAATGGACTTCGGCACATAAGGCTTGCACATGTGCATTACAGAGCACTACTACTTGCAAGCAAAGCTATTGAAGGTCTTCCAGAAATTCAAGCAAAACATGAAGGGGTCTGCAAAGGATGTGCGAAAGGAAAGAATACAAAGAAGACATTTCCAAGTAGCAAGAGCAAGGAAAAAGGAATCTTGGAAATCATCCACTCCAATGTATGCGGACCAATGTCATCAAGTTCACTAAGCGGGTATGTATACTATGTTTCTTTCATTGATGAATTTTCTAGGAATACATGGATTTACTTCATGAAAAACAAAGATGAAGTTTTCAGAAAGTTCAAGGAATTCAAAGCCTTGATCGAGAACCACACAGAAAAGAAGATCAAGACCTTTCAATCAGATAATGGTGGAGAATTCACATCAAATGAATTCAAATACTGATGCAAAGAATCAAGGATTAAGAGGGAGTTTTCCACTCCTTATAATCCACAACAAAATGCGGTTGCATAATGGAAGAATAGAACTATCATGGAAGTTGCAAGAGAAATGCTTCATGATCAGGATATCCCATGCATCTATGGGCAGAAGCTGCCAAAACAATGGTGTATGTATAGAACCGTACTCCACACAGAGTACTCGAGAACAAGACTCCTGGAGAATTATTCTTCGACAAGAAACCAGAAGACAACAATCTCAGAATATTCTAATGTCCATTGTACATACACATTCCAAAAGAGAAGATAATGAAACCAGATCCTTCAGGAAACAAGGGTATATTTGTGGGATACTCTGAAATCTCGAAGGCTTACAGAATATACTTCCCATGATTCAAGAAGATTGACATCAGTAGGGATGTAACATTTGATGAAGACACAGCTTACAACAAATCCAGAAAGAGACCTGTTGAAGAACCTAACGAAGCAGAAGCACCCAGAATTCATGATACAACCATGAACAAAGAAATTCAAGAAGAAGATCGATAATTTGAAGAACCACAAAGACATGTAGATCCACCTCAGGAGAAGAATCCTCACAAGATGAAACCTGCTTGGGTACAAGAAATTATCCAAGGTTCGGAAAGATATGGGGCTTGTTTCCGCCTTTCACACACTTGGGTCACATGGCAGAAATCTTCAATCCACTCGGTGTGTCCTTGGGGGAAAGTCTCAAGTCAAGGCTGTCACCTTGTTCTTGACTCCTCCATTTAGGCTCCTAATGAAGCCAAGGGGGATAGACCCTATTAAGTTACTAAGGATAACTACTTAGTGTGGTGATGTTAAACTAAATGAGTTGTTTAGGAGTTTGAAATTTAGCTATAGACAATCAAAGATGACAAGATACAAAAATGAACACACGAAAGCACAATGCTGAGACACAATATATATATAAAGCAAGAAAATAACCAGTGCCTTAGAATGGAGTCAAAAAATAAAATAAATGTACTTGCATGTGCTTGGAGTGAATGTTTTGCAATTGCCTCTTGGTACGTTTTAAGTTAAATTTGAGGTGTGAGTTGATTAAAATTAGGCGAAGGGGTGGACTCCAGATATACCCGAGAGTACTTGGAGTATGTCCAAAACTAAACCTTCACGGCTACCTGCAAGGAATATGTGGGATGAATGGAGTCTCTGGGGCTATTGTTCATAACGCACACATTAGCGTGTGACAGAGATCGGCGCCCCGAGGTCACTTTTCAGATGTTCCCGCTTCCTTTGGGTCTTTTGCCACTGTGATGGTTCGATCTAGGTGTTGGATTTTCACCTAATGGTTTGTCAATTTGGGAGAGTGAATCCTAATTATACTAGTCACTCAAGTGATTTTGATACATTTTGATTGATCGGATGAACCGCAGCCAAGTGCAGAGCATATACACCGGAGTCTTGTCAATTTTAGTAAATTTTAAAATTGGGTGTTCTTGTTAAAAAGAAAACCCTCCAGGAACCTATTTAGATCCAAGTGGATATAAATTGGGGAATCAAGGAGGGTTTAATTTTATAATAGCTGAAGAAACAAATAATAGAAAATAAAACAGATACACAATTCTGGTTTTCTAATTAGTCCTACCACGCATCTCTTTCCCCTTTTGGGTCAATCAGGAAGTCGTGGGATAAGTATAAAGATTACTTTGAAATATAAAATATGAAAAATGAAATTGATAATGAATCCAAGTATACTATCCTGCATATTAGAGCTACGCTATTTTGAAAAGAAATGAGCAAAAGGTAAAAAATTGACACCGACGCAAATCCCCCAAGGGAGGACGGTGAAAGAGCCTATTCGAAAGGACCTTTTATTTTTATTAGAAGCGATTTACAATATCAGAAAATTAAAATTGATGCACTTTGGTCCTTGTTATCTGGGATCCAAAGGCTTACAACAAGCTTGTAACAAGTTAGAATTAAACAAGGTGGTGGGGGAAGCTCCGATTCGTCCAAGAGTTGAAAATTTGGCAGAGTTTCCTCCTCTTTTTTATGGACCTGCTAAAAAACAGCGAGCAATCAGAGTCAAATATTCCCAAACACACTTTGAAATTTTTTTGGGTTACTACACTATTTATCGAAAAAACTTAAGTAAAATTTTGTTAAATTGGGGTAATCTAGTTATGCAAAAAGGAACCAGAGAAAGCAAGCTTTCCTTGGGATCTTGGCTTACTGTTTGGGTAGCCAATAAGATGTGCACTTTATTGTAGAATATGAATCTTTTAAATAATGAAAAATAACTACCTTATGAGCAAGTTTTAGATCTATGACTTAGCTACTTGCAAAAAAGGCAATTCCTACACCTAGATCTATCTTTATGAAACGATATTCTTTATGAAATTGCATATCTAAGAAGCAAGACTCTTGATGAAATAAATCTAATAATATATATTCAATTCCTATAACTAGATCTAATCATAAGAGGGAGAGACAGGTAACCGAAAGATTGAATTTTTTAAGAAATGAGAAGAAGAGGAGAGAAGGTCGGTTCGTTGCTTGAATGGAGCAAGCTGAAAGGAGGCCCTTTTGTGGAGCGCTGAGGGACAAAGTCTTGAGCTTATGGCATAAGAAATGGCATCAATCTTGATCCACACCTTCATCCAATCAGGAACCTGCAACTAGATAACACAATCCTGCACACACCTCGTGAGATCTAGATATAGATGTATAAAGCAACAAAAATGAAAGATCATGCAAAAATAATCTTATTTAAATATATAACTAAAATTTTTGAGCATACATCATATGGATAAACAAGATCAAGCAATCTAACTTGCCTAGTTTACACCCTTACTTGATTCAACCGAATCCTTGAAGCCAGAACATAGAAGCGGCACAGAATTTGGAAAGAAATTGCAGTTACCACATCACCAGCATAACACTGAGAATCCACACAAACACATGCACTACACGATATAGCCTCCAAAGCTTCTTTATTCACAAATGATGATCAATACACAATTACAATAGAAATCCCTTCAATCCATCTCTAACTAGCTTGGAAGAGGCTGTTGTGCTTGGATATATACAAAAACCAAGAGATCCAGCCCACGGGGGTGCAAATCCCAAGGAGATAAACCAAATATGCTGATGGAGAGTCCATCAATGCCTGATCTGTGTCTAACTGAGCCAGATCTGAATCTCACTGAGTGCAATTGTCAATCGGAGATCTGATCTGACTGACACCTCAACCTGTTGACTAAAGCATCCACCAAAACTAGTCCAAATGAGCCAAAACGTGTTGAGGAGAGAGGGAGGGCGAAATTGCCCATAAAGGATACTGAAGATCAACTCTGGATCTGATTTGATCACCTCCTTTAGTCAAGGATTTGTCAAATCCAATCAATCCGGTTCAGATATTACTAATTTCAATCAAATCGGCTGAGAATCCACTGATCTATGATTTTGGATTTGCTCCATTATTCATCAATTTATTAATTAAAATAATCAATAAATGATTTTTTGGAGCTTTCTGACCTGAGTGATGGAAAATCACTCAAAACTAGGAAATAGTGGGTCCATGGGTTTACATGGTTCTCTTAGCTTGAAAATGAGCACCTACATGACTGAAACTGATTATTTGGCCCACTTTTATTACAAAATCAATTTTTCCAATTAAACTATTAAAAAATAGCCTAAGTTTTGGAAAAATTAAATTTTAATAAAAAACACTGAAAAAACTAAAAAATTGAAAAATTGAAAAAACCTAGGGTGACTTAGACATGTTCATATGACTCGACCATGATGTCTAGCATGTTTATACATTGACACATAGACTCTAATAACCCCAATAGGCCTAAATGCCAAGCCAACCACCCCAACTTTGGAGGTATGGAGTGAAAAACTCATAAATTATCAGTTGTTTATTCAACAACCAATAATAACCAAGGGAAAAAACACCCTGGGCTGATCGGATTAACAAATAAAGTCTAAGAGACTAAGTCTTTTACAGACGCTATCATGCTAGAACATTTATTACAATTCCCCCATGGGGTATGAATATGTGATATAATACAACAAAGCTTCCCAAAAGCAAGACTGAAGGTTCTGTGAAGTCCGAACAAGTTATCCTTGTCCAGTTCACCAGGATCACTTGATAAAAAACCACTAAGTACAACTTAGGTGGTAACAGGGCTCAAGAAGAGAATCACAGAGAAAGAAAGAGAACCAGATCCTTCTGTGAATACGTAGCCTTACTATGTGATGTTATCAAGAAAGAACCTTCCAACTATGAAGAAGCAACAGAATGGAAAGAATGGAAGGATGCTATGATCGAAGAATATCAATCGATCATGAAGAATGATGTTTGGGATGTTGTCCCAAGACCAGAAGGGAAGTCGGTTGTAACTTCCAAATGGATCTACAAGATCAAGCATGCTACAAATGGTAGCATAGAGAAATATAAGGAAATATTTGTAGCTCATGGATTCTCACAAAATGAAGGAATAGATTATGAAGAAACCTTTGCACCTGTAGCCAGATACACTTCCATGAGATCGGTACTTGCTTTGGTTGCAGTAATGAAATGAAAGATACACCAAATGGATGTCAAGACTAATTTCTTGAATGGTGTAGTGGAAGAGGAAGTGTATGTAGAATAGCCACTCGGTTTTGAGACACATGACAGGGAGTCTCATATGTGCAGATTGAATAAATCCCTGTACGATTTGAAACAGGCACCCAAGACATGATACGGTAGAATTGACAGCTTTCGATCCAGTTTGGGGTTTACCAAGAGTAAAGCAGATTCCAACCTTTACTACAAGGTTGAAGATGGCAACCCAGTGATGCACCTAATGTATGTAGATGATCTGTTTGTAGCAGGTATGTATGGGTTGATTGTTTATACGAAGAGAAATCTTGGTGCTGAGTTCGAAATGAAGGACTTGGGTATGATGCATTATTTCCTGGGTATGGAGGTGTGGCAAAATGCGGATGGAATCTCCCTCAGACAAGGGAAGTATGCAGTAGAGATCTTAAAGAGATTTGAGATGATGGACTACAAGGCCATGACCACACCTATGGCATCGAACCTGAAGCTATTGAGTGATGCTTCATCAGAGACGGTTGATGCTATGATGTATCATCAGATGATTGGGTCCTTAATGTACCTGATGAACATGAGACCAGACATTTGCTTTGCTATGAACACCTTGAGCCAGTTCTTGACAGATCTGAGACATGTTCACTTGATTGCTGCAAAGCATATTCTCAGGTACCTGAGAGTTACAATTGATTATTGGCTCAAGTACTAGGTGAATCAGAAGATTAACCTGGAGGGTTATGTTGATTCATATTGGGTAGGTAGTGCCATCGATAGGAAGAGCACTTCAGGGTGTTGTTTCATTATGGGATCAGGTGTGATCTCTTAGTTTAGTAGGAAGCAATCCTATGTGGCACTAAGTACAGCTAAAGTAGAGTATGTCGCAGCTTGTTCAGCTAGTTGTGAGGAAGTATGGTTGCAGAAGCTACTATATGATTTATTTGATCTCCAGATGGATGCTACTTGTATACATTGTGACAACTAGAGTTGAGTGAAGTTTTCAGAGAATCCAATGTTCTATGACAAGTTAAAGTATATCAAGATCAAGTATCACTATATCGGGGATATGGTGTAGAGGGGAGCAGTGAAGCTCCGGTATGTTGCGACGAAGGAACAGATAGCTGATGTGTTGACGAAGCTGTTGGCTAGGGTGAAGTTCGAGTACTTCAGGGAGAAGCTTGGTGTTCTCCAGATCACAGTTTCCTCCAAAGGGAAATGATGAGACCCAAATACATTCTAACATGAGAGGATTGGTTCCTTCCATGGTCAGATGTAAGGGCTGATCCATTATGTCATGGTGATCGGATTGGTTCCTTCCATGTCAAATGTGAGTGCTGATCCATTCTGATGTGACTATAGGATTGGTTCCTACATGATCAGAAGTAAGCAATGAATGCCATTCTGGGAATGGAGGGTCCTGGTCAGTTACTAGGTAGCTCAGTCTAGGACTGGGGGCCATTCTGATATGACTATAGGATTGGTTCCTACATGATCAGATGTGAGTGCACACCCTTTTGAACATGCATGTTGGATTGGTTCCTCACATGTGTCGAATGTAAGTGCAGATCCTTTTCGAGCATGCATGTTGGATTGGTTCCTCGCATGTGTCGAATATAAGTGTTGATCCTTTCTGACATTGGTTGTGAGATATAAGTGCAGAGCCTTTCGGCATGGAGGATTGGTTCCTCGCATGGTCGAGTGTAAGTGATGGGCCATTCTGACATTGGTTGATGGATGTGAGTGGTGGGCCTTTCTGACATGTTTGTGGGCTATGTTACCACATGGTCAGATATGAGTGTTGGGCATGCCTTTCTGATATGATTATAGGATTGGTTCCTACATGATCAGATGTAAGTGCTGGGTGGGCCATTCTAACTTAGGTTCAGATATAAGTGTTGGACAAGACCTACACGGAGGGTAGGCCTACAACCAGCATGAAAAATGGTTGGCTCTATAGAACTTCCTATGATGAGAAGAATCATGAGATAGCACTCATGAATATTCCGTGTTGATGATCTAGCAGAGATGATCCAGATCAAGGGATGATCCAGATATAGAGATGATACTCTAGAGATGATCTAGATCGAGGGATGATCCAAATCTAGTGATGATGATCCAGATCGAGTGATGATCTAGATCCAGGTGAAGATGACTTGAAGATGAAGGTGACTTGAAGATAGAGATGACTTGAAGGTGAAGATGATGAATACTTGATGATGATCCAGATGATACAGAGAAGAATACTTGTGCTGATAAATTGTGTCGAGAGAATACCTTCCTAGTTAAGAGGGAGTGCTGATGTAATTGTAACTTCGGAATGTATTCACTTGTATTTCTTATGTATTATAACCCGATGTTTATTCTGGGATGTATTTGTAATGTACTTGAGTCATTTCATGCCCCAATGTTCCTATCAGGAAGTTTCTATAATGTAAACAACTCATGTCAAGTCAAGGTGGTTAACTCTCCTATTGTCTAAGGGTTAAAGTCCCCTAGTTTTGGGGCACTAGGGTTATTAGACTCATCTAGTGAAGTCGGCCCTAGTTGGGTTTATTCAAGTTAGTAATTAGTATAAATAGAGAGCTAGCCTCTCTATTTATCACACACTCACTCACACTCAGTTATAGCGCATAACTAAGGAAGAGAAAGACACTAGGGAAAGGAAGAAAGAGGTTACTGCTGTCAGGAGATCATCTTACTATTTTTGGGTTTCACTTTGGTGCTGATTCTATCTCTGAGGAAGTTGCGGGGTTTTCTCTATTTATGGTTTCCCCAAGGAAAAACATTGTGTTCATTGTCTCTTATGTTTGATTGTTGTGCTTGTTGTTCTCTCAGTTAAATATCCTAATGTTATGTTAGCTTAATGTTAAAAATCTAACAAGATTGGAGAAAACAAGGGGATACCTATCTCATAACATGAGGGTGACTAGATTTTGGTATAATAGAGATGCCCCCCAAAGTATAATAGCTAGAGGGAAATGATAGGAAATATACTTTGAAAGAACAAGGTATAGTGTCTAGGCAAAGGTCCAAAGGTCGGAACTTCTCAAACATCACCAACTTTCTGCAGCATATTTTGATACATGTCCCAAATGACTTACAACATGGCTGTCAACCAATACAACACAAATCCATGTGAGATACAAAAAATCATGGCTACTAAAATACAGCATAGATCCATTCGAAGAAGAATCAAATTTGGACATAACTACCAGACATACAAATATAGATCTATGTCATACAGACACAAATATGAGCATAGACATGAACATACAAATGTGGATCCATGCTAGGACTCCATACAATATACTCCATCACAACCTAGGGAGAAAGCTATGAATGCTTTTAACAAATACCCAGGGTCTTCGTCTCACCTTCCACAAAGTATGATTCTAACCATGTGATTACAATGATCTGAAGTCGAACATGGTAGAAACCACTTGATTACCGGTCAATGATGTGAACCATTAACAAGGGTGAGGGAGATCACCATTAATGTCAATGATTCCCAAGGTACTCTAGTACAATCTACTAAGTGTGAATAGATGTTTTGATGTCGAACACCCAGTGGAATCTTTCGATCAAAGGTCAATGATGTGAACCTATGTCAAAAGCTATAAAATCTGTCATTAAGGCATACAGACCTCAAGGTACTAAACTTTTTTCTAAGACTAATTCCTGGATGATGAGTTGAATTCGACAGGAATAGTCTCGTTGAAGGAGGGCCATGATGAATACCACATCGACGACATGAAATTCGGAACACAGTTATGGAATTTTAAGTATGATGTAACCATAGGACTGACTCAAAAGTAACTGACTCAAAATATTTGTTTTGACTGTAGGTGTAAACTCTCAAAACATTTTCCCTTTTGAACATAAGGCGGCACGACCAAATACTTGGAAACATTGACTTGACGAGGTGGAACACAATGCGACAACGAAAAATGCAATCTTCGAGAGACTCAAAGGAGTGGCATGACTCATGAAAGTGGATCGACTCGAAAACAAGATGTATACCCAATTGAATGAATGAAATGTAGACAAGTGCCATGTTCAAAGGTGAATAATAAGTGCCATTAATGCAAAATGTTTTCCCTTTCTCTTAATTTCCCCATCACGATTGATGAATGCCTCTCTTCATTTTTATTAGTTCAAAGAGGGTAACAAACACTCGTTGTATCTCATCAAGCAATGAGTCCAAACTCATATGTTTTACTAACCTGAGATAGGAGGGGTTCGTTCCCAAAAAAGGGTCTTTCAATGTTTAATTTAACGATTCCAATGAAAGAAAACTCAGTGTAGTTCATGTTTAGAGAGTCTGAACAAACTAAAGAAAACTCCAAAGGGTCATTTTTTCATATGATTTAGCCCCTAAGGCCCGAAAAAGTATAAAATAATACCTTAGATAACTCTTCAAGTCATGATTGGTTGGAGTGTACCTTTTCATAAGTAGTGTCCCCTAGTACGAAAAAGGGGTAAACTATCACTAGGAAGACAACTCTTCAAGTACTTTTACGAGCGTGAAGAAGAAAATCTCACTTGACAATCTTTTCACACTTTAAGAGTCCGAAAAAATCTTAAATAAGACTCTATTAACCTTTTTCATGTTTGAATCCAGAGCACAAAAAGGTAATAAACTAAGCTCAAACCAGTTTTCATGTTTTAACCAGAGCACAAAAAATGAAAAGTAAGCTCAATGTCATCTTACTGTTTTTAACGAGCTCAAAGATCGGTTGAAAGAATGCTCAGGGTATCCGATCCATTTTTAACAAGATTGACATAGAATAAGAACTATGCTCAAAGGGGCATTTCATGGTTTAACAAGCTCGAAACTAAAATAAACTATGATCAAAATTACTTGTTTCATTTTTGCACAAGCTTGAAACAGAAAATAACTACGCTTGAAACATCGTTTCATTTTTATGCAATATTGAAACCAAAAGGTAAACTTTGCTTAAGGAAACCTACTTCATTTGTTAACGAGCTTGAAATATAAAATGAACTATGCTTTGGAATGGTTTCATTTTTATGCAAGCTTGAAACCAAAAGGTAAACTATGCTTGAGGAGATCCATTTCATTTTTTAACGAGCTTAACATAGAATGGGAACTTTGCTCATAGGAATCTGTTTCATTTTTTAACGAGCTTGACACAGAATGGGAACTTTGCTCACAAACCTGCTCTTACCCAAGAAGCTAGAAACTTAACTTCAGTGTGATTTCCAAAGGCTGGAGACATGCCACCCCATTTTACCGATGATGGGAAGAATCTAACTAGATGAAGGGGAAGGAATCACAAGAACATGAGGCACATTTAGGGCAGTCTAATTACTAGGAAGCATGCGATGATTACGTGTAAAAAAGGAAAGTTGATCAATGGTCACAATATTCCCATCATGGGAAAAATTCATAACTCTAAAGAGTGTGGACACAACAACCTTCATGGCATAAACATAATCACGTCCAAGGAGAATATTGAAATCTAAAGGACCTTGGACCACCATAACATCAATACAGACAATTTCCCTCCTAATGTAATAGGAAAATAAGGAAGGGTCCCTAAAGGTGCAGTAGGTCTTCAATTAAAAGGAAATATCTGATTGGTGGCTAGTACAAGATTAGGAGAACCTAAATATTGCCAAGCAGTTGAGGATAGAATACTAACAGAAGCCCCTTCGTCAACAATAGTGCGAAGTATCCGCCTAGCAGTAACATGCACAACTATCTGGAAAGGAACACTCGAATGAAGACGAGACTCTATTAGGTTACTCTAATCAAAGGAAATAACCTCACTACTCAGAGAGGGTTCTATCGAGACAGACAAAATTTCCTCTTGTCAAGAACAATCAGAATGAAGCATAAAAACTTCAGCAGGTTTTAGTTCATTCTCTACTGGTAGAGAAGAACAAGACGAAGATTTGGTCAAAGCAACTACTTCAGTCTTAACACTCTCTAATGAAAGAGTGGGATCAGATGGAGATGACATCGACTCGACCACTTTAACTTCATTCTTCAAAGGAAGAATGGGATCAATCACGGATGAATCTGGATTAACCACTTGAAATTCACTCTTAGAAAGAAGAGTGGGATCGATCTTGGATGAAACTGAATCAACCAATTTAACTTCACCCTTCAAATGAAGAGCGGGATCAACTACGGATGAAACTGAATTGACCACTTCAACTTCACTCTTCAAAGGAAGAGTGGGATCGACCGAGGTTAGAACTGGATCAACCACTTTATCAACTAATGGGATGTCAAGTGACAACTTACGATAACCTGTTGGAATCCATTGACGAGAAACAGTAATATCTTCCAACAAATTAGAATCTTCATCCATGCGAGGACAGAGGTAAGTAAAGTGCATGTCCTTACATAGCAAGCAAAGATTTATGACTTTACCCTTTGGACTCTTAACCATAGAGTCACTGGTTGAGGGGGGATCATCAGCATGATGACCAAAGGATGATGACATATCTTGTTGGGAAACCTTAGACTACTCTTCTAAAATTAGGGCCAGACCATGACAATCTTTTAGAAGGTTATCACCCTTGCAAAGCCTACAAGGGAACTTGGGCTTACGCGATCTTGGGGTGTGCATATCAACACTCTCCACACTGGGAGGAGTGATTGGTTGAGACTTGGTTTTTTGTTTTTTTTCTTCTTCTTAATCTTCCTTTTCTTCTTCTTCTTATCCACCTGACTACTAGTACTACAACTTTCAACAGGAAAAGAGGGAGAAACGAGAGAAGACACATCTGGTGAAGAAGGAGAGGGATCAACATGAGGTTTATTCTATTGAGATGAAGGATTAGGATCAGAAGAAATTGGTGTACATGGGATAACTAAACTAGAGAATAACCAAACAGGTAATCCAATATTCAATCCATGAAGGCCTAACGTAGCCATGAGAGGAGGACCAACATCCCCATATGGAGGGAACACAAAAGACATGCCTAGTAAAGGAGTCTCTTGGTTGGTAGTCCTAGAAGGCGAAGCCATAACTATGTAACAAAACTATCTCTCTCTTCTAAAAAAAATCCTAGCTGTACAGACAACAAGCACTACTCAAACTAAAGAAGCAAGCAAAATATATGAGGGGAGTGGATTAAAGGTCTGGAACCTCATGGGACAGGCCAAAACCATAGCTCAAATGGTTTGAGGATTCCTAATAGGGTCTCTCGATATACGCAAGGTATGTGGGAGCTCAAATTGGTAGTAGTGTTTTCTAATGCACAACCATTCACAATGGGGCCTTCCGATATACAATTGAGTATGTGAAGTACCTTTCTATATACCTCAAGGGTACGTGCATAGTAATCTCCCTAAATTTTTTTTAGTGTATTGCTCCACACAAGATGGCCAAAGGGATTTTCTCAAATAGATAAGCTATCCCCAGTGGAGTCACCAAATTTGTTATCAGGAATAAAGTACCTTCTGTGGATAGAATTTGTTCCTCTGGTATGAATGGTTCAAATCCAGAACAAATGAGTAACCACTAGGTTGAAGACTTTCCCTGAAAGCTATGGATGCCTAGAATAAAACTCTGATGAAATACCTGTATACCTGCAAAATCACATCAAACATACAGCAACATCAAAGATACCAGAAAACTATCCATAGATCCATTTCAGTGACTAAGGAATCCAATAATATATATGTGAGATTAAAACACAACAGATATATGGGAAGGAAATCAACTTTGCATTAATAGATGAATGAAAAAGCTTACAATTGTTTTTCCTTAGTGTCTATGCACTCCTTCACAAGACTAGCACCTCATCCCTGATAGCTCCAACTTGCTCCTCTATGCTCTCTAATGTATTAGGCCAGGATGTCAATTCAGCATCATAACTTTACTTCTTTTTTCTCCCCCCAACCATAGAGTATGAGCTTGTATTTATAGGGCTCAAAGGGATAGGAATGGTTAAGAAATTGGTGGGTGAGGTGGCCATGAGATCTTCAAAGGAGGAACCTCGAGCTTAACTGACCCAGGTGAGTAGGGATAAGGCTAGACATGAGGATTTTGTTCTAGAAGCACCGTGAAACCCCCTTTTTCACTTTTTACCAAGGGCACTGCTTATACTCCTTTATGACAGAGTGGTGAAGGGTGAGAACCACTCCAACAACAAACGTTAAAGGCAATGGCACCGCCTGGTTTTCACATAACTTGGGCGGTGCTGCATAAGGTACCGCTTATTTGTTTGAGGATAAGAGTGGTGATGAATTTTTGTATGTTAAAACCAACACCTAGAGCATGTTTCACTTCAAGTTTGGGATTTAAGGGAAAATATTTGTGTTAGGGATCCTATCACATGGTGGTGACAGATTTTGAGTGTAAAAAAATGCCCCACAAAGCATGAGGCTAGAGGGATACGATAGGAAAGAGCTTTGATAGAGAAATTTATCACTTTGAGGTAAGATCCAGCTTGATCGGAGAGTGTCATCAAGTAGGCATTTACAATACATCAATACTTTGACTCATGAATAAATGTACCTCATCATGGCTACAGAACAATACATGGTAGATCCATGAGAGGAATGAACAACCGTGGCTACTAGAATACAACGTAGATCCATGTGATAGAGGACTCAAACTTGGACATAGCTACCAGATATACAATGTAGATCTATGTCATACAGATGCAAATTTGAGCATAGCCATGACCATACAAATGTGGATCCATGCTGGTACCTCATGCAATATACTCCATCACAACCTAGGGAAGAAGCTATGAGTGCTTAACAAATACCCAGGGTCTTCGTCTCGTCTTCCAAAAAGTATGATTCTATCCATGTGATTACAATGTTTTGACATCAAACATGGTAGAAACCACTTGATTATTTACCAATGATGTGAACCGTTAACAAGTGCTAGGGAGATCTCCATTGATGTCAATGATTCCCAAAGTACCCTAGTACATTCTACTAAGTGTGAATAGATTTTTTGATGTCTGTTGGGACGCGCACCCTAACGACCCTTAAGATGGATAACTCCACAAGTGTGGACTCAAAATAGTCTTAGGGGTTTCGGGGTTGGGTCAAAGTCTTTTGTAATAAACCCATGGTTTAAGTCCAGGGTTTAGGGTTTGGGGTGCCCATGGTTTAAGACCATGGTTTTGTAAAAATGCGCAGTATAAATAAGGGCTTCTGTAAAGAAGATAGGTTAGTTTTATGATGTAAGAAAGACTAAGGTGAAGCTAAGATTGACTTTGTAAGGAAAGGTTAAGTCCCAGCTGTGTGCGTGGACGACCTCTGCAGCTGTGTGCGCAGAGGGGTTTTGTAAAGAAGATTGAGGAAAGACCTGCAGCTGTGTGCACAGGGGCCTACTACTGTGTGCACGGATTTTTAAGGATTGAAGGGATCTGCAGCTGAGTGCACAGATCAAACTGTGGTTTTGTAGCAAGTTGAATAGAACACAGTTTGTGGACGTAGCCCCTACACTGGGGGTGAACCATGTTATATCCGGTGTTGTGGTTTCTTGTGCTGTTTCTGTTTCTGATGTCTTTTATGTATTAATAACTGTACACATCTGATAAGTTAGATCGCTGTTAATACTTAGCTTCGCTGTGAACTCCCTGTAGTGGGTTGAGCAAGTCACGACTGTTTATTTATCTGCGAAGTTGTATGTGAATGAATGATAAAGCTTTATAAGTATTGATTAATAAGGTTATTAAAGGATAAGGTACAGTAATCCCCTTCTCTGCTTGCAGAAACCTGATTCTGCGGCACCCCATAGCTGTTTCGGGTGAGACTGTAACCTACGCGCAGGTTGTTGCCGAAAGGGCCAACACTGTGGGTCGTTTGTTGGTGCAACACTAAAGGATTGAATGATAAAGCTTTATAAGTATTGATTAATAAGGTTATTAAAGGCTAAGGTATAGTAATCCCCTTCTCTGCTTGCAGAAACCTGATTCTGCGGCACTCCATAGCTGTTTCGGGTGAGACTGTAACCTACGCGCAGGTTGTTGCCGAAAGGGCCAACACTGTGGGTCGTTTGTTGGTGCAACACTAAAGGATTAAACCCGGGTCTGCCCTATTGCCCAACAAATTGGTTTCGTTTCCGGTTGAACTCAGTACCTGCTCAAGAGGGGTTTACATTGTACCTCAAGGGCTATGTTCTGGAGGCCCTCTGTGAAGGAAATCAGTGACTGGTTTGCTGAGATCTGTTTGAAATTTGCGCAGCAAGAAAACACCAATCTGCGGTGTAATGCACGTGACTTTTTACAAAGGTATGTTTTTGGTGATGCTTATGAAATTTTCTTTGGTAGTATCCACATAGAGTTGCACCAGTGGTTGTCTAGGTTAACAGAGAGAAGGACGAACTTCCAAGCTCCACGGGTTCCTGCGTGGACCCCTGCGAGGGTCAATCTTGTGCAACACGTGAACAATGAGGTATCCCGCGCTGTTGATTTTTGGACGACGCGAACGTTGGAAGCCTTTGTGACGGAGTTTGCCCTTGACGCAAGTAGCTCCTTCAGCGAAGCTGAACGACAGTTCTTCAAAGGGCCTCGCGGTAAGTTTTTGAATTTATTAAGCTTAAGGATTAAAATAATATTAGCCGAAAAGGGTATATTGTTGTTTGAATTGGACTATTAGTTTAGTTGTACTAACATATGTTTGCAAGTGACACTCCCTTCGACGAGCAAAGTGGGTTGCTGCGAAACGGGAAAAGGTATAAGAGAGATATTGACCCCTCTTCCTTAGGTCAGGCTATCGCGTCCACCCTTGTAAACCCTGAAGAGTCAGATTACGAAGAAAACCCATCGGTTGGAAACCCTCCGGTCACCCTGCAATGCCGCTCCGCTACCCCTGAAATTCCATCGCAGTCTGAGAGTGAACCAGGCCCCAGTATTCCGGCCACAGGCCAATCTGCCCCCGTAAATCCCCCCCCATCGACGTCCTGTCCCCCTCCCAACCCCCCAGAAACTTCATGGCCCACCTTGTTGATGACATTAAACTCCCCATCTTTAAAGGCACAGGATCAGAGGACCCCGAACAGTTATGGTTTCTTTGCGAAGCAGTATGGAACGCGAAGAAAATTACATATCTGGATGTGCGAGCCGCGCAGCTCATTACTTCCTTTTGGGACTGGGCTCTGACATGGTTCATGAAATTTTCCAGCACTCAGAGCCCTACTTTAGGCGAGATCAAGGCGGCCATAATCAAAGAATTTAAGAAGCCTAAATCGGAGTCGCAGAGCATCACTGAACTCAAGGAGATTCAACAGCGACACGGCGAATCAGTGTGGGACTTTGATCAGAGATTCAAAGTTCTACTGGACCAAGTCAGCTTTACCATTAGTCCTGCGGAGCATAAGGAATGGTTTATTGCAGCATTGTTACCACATATCAGAACTCCACTCATGCAACAGAAGGTTGCTGACAAGCAAGAGGCTCTGGAAATCGTGATGAAACTAGAGACTACCCCTGTCAGAGATGACTCTGCTATTGCTCAAATCCAAGTGCAGCTCGCCGCGATGGCCCTAGAACTTCGTGAGATGAAAAAGGAAAAACCTTATCGCGAAGAGGTTTGGTGTACGCAATGTCGGACCGAAGGTCACGACAAGGAACGGTGCCCTCTCGTAAACAAGTACTTGCAGACAGGTGCGCTGAACCCCTTTCCACCACAAGTTCTCTATTGTGAGCTCTGCAAAATGACAGGTCAGCACCGACCCGAGAACTGTTACCTGCTGCAAAGGTATGGACAGGGACCTAAGAACTCCTACTGTAATTTTTGCAAATCTGTAGGTCATAATGAGGATGAGTGCCGCACCTATGATGCTTACCGGGTGCACAGTGAAGGCCCAAGTAATGATAGCTATGGTTACCAGGGGGGTACCTCTGGACGAGGTACTTCTGGAGGCCATGGTGGCATGGCCGGGCGAGGCCGAAGCCAATACGTGTGTTACAATTGTAACCAAGCTGGGCATTTGGATCGCGACTGTCGGAACCCCACTACGACGTGTCGGTATTGCCGCGTAGTAGATCATGTGATTGAGCAGTGCCCCCAGTTGATATCTAAGATTTAGGCACGACAGACTACCCCTACTTAGAACCTCCAGATGATTTCTGTGGAACCCCTCCCTGCTGCGGCCATCAATGTCGTTACAAGAAGTGGAGTTACGACACACATCCAACATACGCCAAACCGACCTATCGAAGCTCTAGTTCGTAAGGCTCCTGAGAAAATCCCTGCATTTGATATCATCAAAGAGAAAGAGACATTCATGGAGGCCAAGAAAGACTTTGCTGGCCCTAGCCCACTCAGCGCGCCTGCGCGGCCTCATTCGCCGCCCCGTGAAGCTTCGTTGGATAAAGTAAGTATCTTGTCTACCTTTTTACAAAGTTGCCTCAAACTGTTAAGAAATCAAGATGCTCTGAATGAGCTGCAGAACGTCCTCGCTTCCTGCGAATCTCTGCAAAGCTGTGGTCGGGACAAAACTGTTCATCGAGTCAGCCGGACCGGCAGGGAAATGCGATTGAATGCTCAGATAGGGGCATATGATATGACCGATGTTATTCTGGACTTAGGGTACGATGTAAATGTTTTAACCAAACAAACCTGGGAACAAATGGGGAAACCTACCCTTGCCTGGTCCCCTATACAGTTGAGGCTAGCCAACCAGCAAAAGATTGTACCTTTAGGAAGATTCCTGGATCTCCAAATAGATATTGACGGAGTCAGCACCTTCGCGGACTTCGAAGTAATTGAGATCATTGATGACAGCAACCATTACCCGGCCCTGTTAGGAATTGAATGGGAAATGGCAAATGCCGCAGTCATCAACCTAAAGAAGAGACAGATGGTCTTCGAAGGGAAAGACTTCAGGGTCATCCTGCCCCTGGATCCTTCACAAGGGGAACGATACATAGAACCACTCCGACATGAGGATCAAGCTGATGTGGAACCCATCTCTACTATCACTGCGCAGGAAGAAGGTCATGAGAATCCTCTGGCCGTAGGGTGGGACTCTGGTAGCTCCTGTATGACGGACTCTGAAGATGAATTAGAAAGCTGGCAACACCGATTATCTGAGCACCATAGGGGTAGCAATGTCTGCCCCACCAAGTCTCTAAGATGGGTTGACTCACAACCCAAAACTATACCTATGTATGAGGGTTCGACATATCCTGAACTGTTTATTGTACAATTCTCGGATCAGATACCTGACCTACAGAAAATGGAGGCCCTGGAGTCAGCATTCAGAGCCACAGCAGTCAGATGGTGGACGAGCCATAAGAAGCAGATCCCTACCTGGGAAGCATGTCAGAAGCTCCTTCGCCTTAGGTTCTCAGACCAGTTGGCAAAGGCACGAAGCAAGTTTGATGGAAAAACTTGTCCCCAGGACAATTTAAGCAAATGCTACGAGGCATGGAAGTATGTACCTCAGGATGAGTGGGTACATAGATTTGTGCACATGCTGGGACCACTAGCGAAGAACTGGTACGCGGAGGCTGAACTTCGCCAAGATACTGTAAGTTGGGACTGTCTTTTTCATAGCTTTATCAATACTTCCTCTACTAATGATGTATGTCCAGCCCTATACGCAGCTATCAGGATCATCCATACTAAGGTATTTGACGAACAAGTGATAGAAAATCGCCCTGATTGGGCCACACAAGAAGCCTTCGCAGCCGAATGTTATAACTTCACAGTCGATGAGGAGGAGGACCCGCGCCGTCTTGATATCCCTGAGTCCGAAGGATACTGCGACGTGCATGGACCGGCAGTCGACGTCCCTGAAGTGACGCAGCCCTTGAAGACGTGCACAGTTAACATTGGATCCGATGCACAGCCTAAGTTTTCCACGATTGGCGACTATTGGGATGACGAGATGGTAAGTAAGGTAACTCAACTTCTCCACGAATATCAAGATCTTTTTCCGACAAATTTCTCTGAAATTAAAGGTATCCTGGGAGATATCGGTGTAATGAAGATCCCCCTGAAGCCTGATGCGAAGCCTGTGAAGCAGCGCCCTTATAGATTGAACCCAAAATACAAGGAAAAGGTTAAGCTAGAGTTGGATAAGATGCTTGCTGCAGGAATAATCGAACCCGTTGAAGAATCTGAGTGGGTCAGCGCTATGGTCGTCCAGGAGAAGAAGACTAAGGGTGAAATCCGAATCTGTGTCGATCTAAGGAAACTCAATGATGCCTGTCTGCACGACCCTTTTCCCACTCCCTTTACAGATGAAGTGCTCGATAATGTCAGAGGTCAAGAAGTATACTCTTTTACCGATGGTTTTTCTGGTTACCATCAGATCCGAATTGCTCCAGAGGACCGACATAAGACAACCTTTGCTACCGAAATGGGATCCTTCCAGTATATTGTCATGCCCTTCGGGTTGAAGAATGCACCTGCCATATTTTCTCGAGTAGTCATTTCCACGTTTAAGGAATACATACATAAATTCTTAGAAGTTTACTTTGATGACTGGACTATTTTTGGGGTAGTAAAAGACCATATAACTAGTTTGAGACTTATGTTGGACAAATGCAGACAACACCAAATCTCCTTGAACTTAAAAAAGTGCATTTTCTGTGCACCCTTTGGCATTCTACTTGGTCATGTGGTATGTAAGCAGGGATTGATGATGGACCCTGCGAAGATCGCCATTATTGTGAACCTGCCACCTCCGAAGTCCATCAAACAACTTCGCACAACGCTTGGTCACACCGGTTACTACAGGAAATTTATCCAAGGATATGCCAAGATTACCGCCCCAATGGAAAGGCAGCGAAAGAAATATATTAAGTTCGAATGGACACCAGAATGCCAAGCAAGCCTCAACATTCTGAAAGAAAAAATGGTCACTGCCCCTATCTTAGTATTCCCTGACTGGAACAAGGAATTTCATGTGCATGTTGATGCATCCTCCATTGCTTTAGGTACTGTGCTCGCTCAGCCAGGTGCAAGTAATATCGATCACCCTATCTCTTTTTCCAGCAGAAAGTTGTCTACAGCAGAGAAAAATTATACTATGACAGAACGTGAAGGTCTTGCTATGGTATATGCATTACAAAAATTTCGACATTATCTGCTAGGATCTCATTTTAATATGTTTACTGACCACTCTGCTTTGAAGTACTTGGTTAACAAACCTGTGCTAGGTGGAAGAATATGCAGATGGTTAATTCTATTTCAAGAATATGATTTTGAGATCATTGTTAAGCCTGGAAGACTTAATCTAGGACCTGACCACTTGTCGAGGCTCGAGTCAGGCGAAGAACCTACCAATTTGGACGAAGGTCTCCCCGATGAAAAATTATTTTCTATCCAGATAGTTGATGAATATTTCCAGGATATTGCTCAGTATTTGTCTACAGGTATCCCCCCTCCAGAGATGACCACACAACAGAAGAAGAAGTTGGTGGTTCGAGTCGGAGCCGCGGACTTCACTTTAATAGCAGGACAGCTGTATAAAATGGGACCAGATGAGATACTGCGCAGATGTGTTTTGGAACACGAAAAACCTCTAATATTGGCTGAAGCACACTCTGGTGCAGTAGGAGGTCACTATGCACGCAAAGCCACAGCGCAGAAGATTTTGACAGCTGGCTTATGGTGGCCCACACTTCACAAAGATGCAAGAGAATATTGCCACAGCTGCGACATCTGTCAGAGGACAGGTAAACCATCTAGGAGGGATGAAATGCCCCTAGCTCCGCAAGTAACATTACAGGCCTTGACAAATGGGCCATTGACTTTGTTGGTCCTATCAACCCCCCTGTGAAAAAGTCAGGAGCCAGATACATCATTACAGCAACTGATTATCTTACCCGTTGGGCCAAAGCTCAACCAGTCAAGACCTGTAGCGCTGCTACTGCTGCGAAGTTCATCTTCGACAACATTTTATCCAGATTTGGGTGTCCCAAAGTTCTTATGAGTGATCAGGGGTCACATTTCCTGAACAGGACTATTGAAGTATTGACTGAAGAATTTCAGGTGTATCATCAAAAGAGTACTGCATATCACCCACAAGCGAATGGGACTGTCGAGGCTTTTAACAAAATCCTTGAGCATGCCTTGACAAAGGTTTGTAACGCTAACAGGAATGATTGGGATCTTCGAATTCCAGCGGTGCTATGGGCTTACAGAACTACTTGTAAAAATTTGACAGGCCATACACCCTTTCGACTAGTTTATGGACAAGAAGCTGTCATGCCCATGGAATACATGGTTCCCAGCCTCCGGATATCTGCTTTCACCGAGATGGATGACCCTTCCATAATCACAGAGAGACTGAAATAGATATTAGAACTTGAAGAGGATAGATTTATCGCAAGATTCCAACAACAAGTGCAGAAAGCTCGAGAAAAAGCATGGCATGACAGACACATCAAGAAGAAACATTTTCAGCAGGGTGATCTTGTACTCCTTTACGACAGCAAATTCATGAAGTTCCCAGGAAAGTTTAAGACACATTGGAAAGGACTGTATGAAGTACAGAAAGTTAATGACGGGGGCGCAGTCTAACTAGCTAAGTTAAATGGTGAGCTTTTTCCCTCTATGATAAATGGGAGCCGCTTAAAAAAGTACACGGACAGGCCAGGTACTCAGAATAGGAGGTAGCACCAAGCAAATAAGCGAAGATGCTCGTAGCATTATGGATTATGGTAGTCTGTTTTGTCTAAAGGATGCGAAGCTATAGGTTGGCCGTAGGTCGCAGGGTCAGACTGTGTCGACGTCGAAGGTTGGCAAGGTGTGTCGCAGCCCAAAATGGGACGGATGGGACATATTCCATTCGGCGGCGCTGGCACGAGAGCTGCTCTCATTACTGGCCATAATGAGATTTTGGGAAAATCCGGCGCTGTGTGGAGAATATTTCCAGAACTTCATCAGATTTGGCGTCATTACTGCACCATGATGACAAATTCCGCCTTGGGATTCTATAAGAAGCCATCTCGACCTATGTTTTCTGTCTTAAGCACATCTGTGAGATATTCAGCCCAAACCATGTCGAACGACTGTAAAGTTCAGGAGCTAGTACGAGAAGTAAGGGACAGAATTCTGCAGCACCTTCTAAGTACTCCGCCAGTACAGCCCTACTTGTCTAAGTACATCGACAGGCAGGAGTTTGCTCTAAATTTGCAAAGACGGACAGGAGTTTGCTCTAACGTAGAGCAACAACGGGCATGAGGCCTCGCAGAAAGACTCTGGGGTATCCCGCCATGAAATATTTCGGTGTAGCAGAACCATGGCAGCTATATTCCTTCTGCAGTGTGACACGCGATCCCAGGGGACCCCAAAGTTGTGGTTGGTCAGGCATCGGCAATTGGAGTGAAGGATGGTGTTACAGGAGGATCACGACGGCTTTTATCAGCAATACTTCTGCAAAGGACAGAATTAGGTAGCCGGAAGCAGCATGGAGAGCTTCAGCAAGTAGTACACTATGCTTCGTCAGCGGAACTCTGCCACCAGAGAAACTAAAGAGTGTCCCGGGACAGGCCACTGGTGATTCTTAGGGGCCTGTTGGGACGCGCATCCTAACGACCCTTAAGATGTATAACTCCGCAAGTGTGGACTCAAAATAGTCTTAGGCGTGTCGAGGTTGGGTCAAAGTATTTTGTAATAAACCCATGGTTTAAGTCCAGGGTTTAGGGTTTGGGGTGCCCATGGTTTAAGACCATGGTTTTGTAAAAATGCGCAGTATAAATAAGGGCTTGTGTAAAGAAGATAGGTTAGGTTTTATGATGTAAGAAAGACTAAGGTGAAGCTAAGGTTGACTTTGTAAGGAAAGGTTAAGTCCCAGCTGTGTGTGTGGACGACCTCTGTAGCTGTGTGCGCAGAGGGGTTTTGTAAAGAAGATTGAGGAAAGACCTGCAGCTGTGTGCGCAGGGGCCTGCTGCTGTGTGCGCGGTTGTTTAAGGATTGAAGGGATCTGCAGCTGAGTGTGCAGATCAAACTGTGGTTTTGTAGCAAGTTGAATAGAACATAGTTTGTGGACGTAGCCCCTACACTGGGGGTGAACCACGTTATATCCGGTGTTGTGGTTTCTTGTGCTGTTTCTGTTTCTGTTGTCTTTTATGCATTAATAACTGTACACATCTGATAAGTTAGATCACTGTTAATACTTAGCTTCGCTGTGAACTCCTTGTAGTGGGTTGAGCAAGTCACGACTGTTTATTTATCTGCGAAGTTGTATGTGAATGAATGATAAAGCTTTATAAGTATTGATTAATAAGGTTATTAAAGGCTAAGGTACAGTAATCCCCCTCTCTGCTTGCAGAAACCTGATTCTGCGGCACCCCATAGCTGTTTCGGGTGAGACTGCAACCTGCGCGCAGGTTGTTGCCGAAAGGGCCAACACTGTGGGTCGTTTGTTGGTGCGACACTAAAGGATTAAACCCGGGTCTGACCTATTTCCCAACAATGTCGAACACCCAATCGAATATTTTGATCAAAGGTCAATGATGTAAATCTATGTTAAGAGTGAGAGAATCTATCATTGAGCCATATGGATCTCAAGGTACTAAATTTGTTTCTAATACTATTTCCCGGATGATGAGCTGATGTCGATAGGAAGAGTCTCATCGAAGGAGGGCCATGATGAATCCCACATCGACTATACGAAACTTGGAACAAAGTTTTGGAATGTTGTTGATAATGTAACCATAGGACTAACTCAAAGTATTGACACAAAGGCTATTTCAACTGCAGGGGTAAACTTCTTTCTTTCCTTTGAACATTGGGCGACACGACAAAATACTTGGAAGCATGACTAGACCAAACAGACACACAATACGACTATGGACAATGCATTCTTTTTAAAGAATCAAAGGAGTGACATTGTTGGGTAAAATTATTGCTACTTAATTTACCTTCAATTTAATTATCAACTAGGACACGTAAACTTTGAGTTACTACACCATGTGTGCAGGGCAAAATGGTTTCAAGCTCATGCCTAAGGTAATTTTGATTTGCTCACAGACAAAGAAACAAAATGTAATCTATGGAACTAACTACTCTATTGAATAATCAATACCAAAAGTTGTGAAGTCTAACCTAAGCAAAGGAAATAAGCTTGCTTGGCACTGTTTTACAATCCACAAATTTGTCAAATCCAATAAAATCTACAGCAATCTCAAACTATGCTAATTATTGATCTATTCTTTAGAACGAGCAACCAAGCAAGTAAATAGTTCATTAAAGGAAACCCTACTTTCAAACCTACCTACACAATGAATAATTTTTTATCAATCCTAATGGTCTTACACCTTTTTAACACAGCCTCTAAGACTGCACTCATCATCCATAAATAATCTTATACTAAGCACAATGGCTCTTCTTAACCCTAATTCTTACAAACGCTATCATTCACAAATAATTCTTAGAAATAAACTTGCCTTTTGCTATCAACAGATACAACTCCACTTGCATTCTATGCTCACAAAAATACATTGGAAATATTCAGACAAAACCACATTTCACTCTCATTTGTCTATCCTACAAGATTTATCTTTGAACAACAGGAAAAAAAATACAGCTAAATATTAATGAGTTGTACTTCCTTTCTCTAATCCCATTCAGGATTTTGAAATAAGAAAGGCATAACTCCAATCCTCTATATAACCAGTTTGAAATGTTATCCTGAAAACCCTATAAACTCTATAAGCTTCTAAAGCCTCTGTAAATTCTATATACTTCCAAAACCTCTGTCAATTTGGTAAATGCTGCAAGTTCTCTAAATTCTTTAAAACGCTACAAATATTTGAAACACTCCACAACCTTGTAAACTATGTGACCTAAAAGATTCTGGACAAGAAATTTAACCATTCAATAATCAGTATCAATTCTGGAAATAAAAGGAATCTAGAAATCTAAATCCAACATATCTCTCCACTCTCACTACTCTTCAAATCTCTATTCTACTAAATCGAACCTACAGACAAAGCTGGAAGTAACTATTTTATCTAAAGGTATTGAGTAATGCAATCAAGCTTATCACACACATTTCAATGACATCAACTAACTTAATGTAAGCATGTATTTCATTCCCAAATCACGAGTTGTTAAAACTATTGGCATACATCCATAAAAGACAGTATCAAAATATATATATTGCAACTTTACTTATAGCAGTAAAAAACAACGCTACGCACAGATAACCAGAGTTGAAGGTGGGCCCTACCTTCAACACCTATGAATCTAAAACTAAATCTTTAGAAAAGTAAATGCAATTGTTGATCAATTAATAAAAAGTCAAATTTTTACAGTGTCTTCTCTCCCTCTCTGCCCTTAGGGTTTCAAAGTCATATTTATATTTGAACCACAAAATGAGTCAACCATTGAGAAAGGATCGACCCCATCCCAACATATCTACACCTATCCCGATCAATAATGCATAACATAAACCAAAAGATTGGATTCGGATTTCCTGGAATCCATACATTAGTGAAGATTGAGGGCAATGATTTCTTGAGCAAATGACAGCTACAAAATAGCACCGGGTAACTTCACATGCATCCTGGAAACGATTTGAAACCAAACGAGACATTATCTCTGGCAACAAAATCCCCCAAATTTCTGCTTCAGTCAACATATACTCTTTAAGTGCCAGGACAAGCGTCGGATCGAACAACCAAAAAGGACCACTACGTGAAAAATAAAGACTTGTCAATTGACCAATCTTTAAGTAAAAACTAAAGTTTCATTTTATAAATTAAAACCCAACAAAATAATAAATAAAATAATGAAAAATATCAAAAATTCACCTGTTAGAGCACCTTGTAATGTTGCCCTTGAAAAGGCATATTCAAGCACAAAACACAACTAGATAAAGTTGAATATACTTGATCTCATGGAACTTTGAACTAGAAATAAGGTGTTGAACAAGAAAAAACATGAGGCCATCAGACATGACTCATGAAAGTGGAGTCCACAGGAGGTGTGTATTTCTGGCTAACAAAATTGGTGACTCCACTAGGGACAAGAGCTAGTTCCCTAGTCTGAATGGTTCAGATCTAGAACAAAATATAAACACAGAATCCAAGACTCTCCCTAGATTTGGTTCATCACTAGAATATGATTCCATAATACTTTTCTGAAAGGTTTTCCTCACTATCCTTGAAGCTTATTGTAGAAGAACCTATAAAATATGGAAGACAAAAAATAAAACATGATATCACACAATATAATCAACTAGATCTATGCCTGTGACCAAGGAATCAAGTAATACATACATATAAAACATTAAATATGGGAAGGAAAATAGATTATTTATTAATAAATGATTGGAGAGACTACAACCTTCATGCCTTGGTGTTGAGAGTTCCTTCCAATAGCTCCTTGCCTCTAAATTCACCTTGCCTCCAAAGACTCAAGAATGATTTTGACAGAGTTTGGGTATGAAACACAATTCTTCCTCCTTTTTCCCATGGGGGGTGAGCCAGTATTTACAGGCATGAGAGGATAGGTATGGTTGAGGATCTCATGGGTGAGGTGGATATTTGATCCTAAAAGGGAGGATCTCGAGCTCCAATTGGTCCTAAACCATAGGGATGAGGCTCCATGGAGTTCAGCTTCAAGAATCCTCTCGAAGCTTCTCTTTTTGCCCTAAAAACTCGAGCACCGCTCTTCTAATGAAGAAAACAGACAGTGTTAATGGGGCACCACTTCTTGCAGTAAGGGAAAGAGCGGTGGAACCTCTATTTTCTCATGTATCAAGAGCGATGCTAGCTCTTTGCTTCTTGGGTAATGCTTTTTGTCAATGGGGAAAGAGCGTTACTAGCTCAAAAGAGGGAAAAATTGCAAGGGGTTAATTTATTCCTTCATTTCTATAGGGAAAACTTTGAGGGATTGGAGCAGACAAGGGGATACCTATCTCATAACATGAGGGTAACAATATTTCAGTATAACAGGATCAGTGGTCAAATTGTTCTAAAACTCTAATCTTCATGTTGCAGGTGAAGTAGAAATATGTTTTCAGACCAACACTCTTAAGGGTGTTAATTTTATTTTTAACAGATGTCCCCTAATGTGTGATGTACGAAGCTATGCTGAGGGCCGAAATAAATTTATTTATTTTTCATTCTTATACTCTTTGTATGGATACTCTTTAGTGATCAAGGCATGATGGGAAAGGATGGTTTATGAATGCAGGAGTTGAAGAAACACCTGCAAGTTAAACAAGAAAATTTCCCAAATATATGATATCTTCCTGAGGCGGGTATACCCATGCTCAAAAGTAAACAAGCATGTCTAAGGAAAATACACATTGGATCCATGTCAAAAATAATAAATGTATACAAGCATGATTTAATGAGTGCAAAATATCCAATTCTTTGTGCTGCTTTGACATGGCAGTCAAATCTTGCTCAACTCGAGAAGTGCATCGATGATTGATACAATTGTTTTTTCCCAAGGTATTCAAATAAACCAAAGATAGTACGATTATATATCATGCAAATAAAGGAGTCGATGTCGGGCATAATAAAACAACATCTGATTATTGGTCATTGATGTATACCGTTAACAGATGCAAGGAGGCCCACAGATAATGATGATGGACTCCCAGGTACTTGAGTACAAACTCACAAGTGTGAATAGATGTTCTGAAGTCAAACACTTGTAGAACCAAAAAATCAAGGGCCATTAGTGTATACCCATTGTCATTTGCGAGAAGTCTTGCCACTAATGACTGCAAGATCTAAGGTACTCACTGGGGTTCCTAGATCCATTTCTTAGATGATGATTTAGCATCGATAGGAATGGATCCATGAGAAGGAGGGTATTAATGCATCCCACATCAACTGACACAAAAATAAGACCAATAGGCTGATATAATTTGGTAGATATGTGAGATCCAACACTCTATTCTAACACAAGGAAGGTCGACATGATTGGTCAGGAAAATTTGAGGAATGGCCAACACCGGTTTGAATTCCCTTGAACACATAACATGACGCAGAATGGACACATGGCAACATAAGACTCGAGTAACCAGCCATTGTGAAATTCGTTAACTCCAGATGAATTAATGAAATATCCATAAATGATTGGAAGGATAACCTATCGATGGAGATCTGTTCATATTACTGGTACATTTTCCTAAGGAAAATGTAAATGGTGTACTGACAGCGGAGACCAAAGTATGTGTTGTGCTCAAGGGATATTATTACTAACTGTTTCCTTTATCTCAAAGATTCAATATGACATGATTCAATTTTCCCCTTTTTTGTATTTTTGTATTTTATAATTTTTATTGCTTTTTCATGTTATTGTCTTAAAAAAGAATAAAGAATGCTATAATACATAAGAGGGAATGAGTGTTGCAAGGGTGTGCTCCTATGTCTCAAGAGAACAGGTAAGACCAAGGTGAAGATATGTACACCACACATGGGCTGATCTAGTTGTGCACACTCTTTTGTATGTTCCCTCCATAGTTAGGCTATTCGAGGTAGGATTATGTGTCGATGAATGGTGAAATAGAACCAAATAACTATGGTTTTTATCCAATATGGGATCTTGGCTAAGTAGTACAAAAGGAGTGATGGTTTTACTTCATACTGATTCTTGTGAAAAATATCAACACCATGGATCATGGTCTGTCATTCAAATCCTGGATCAAATAGTTTGAACATGTCAATTCTGCAAAAATCCTGTAAAAGTAACCATAACCCACCCGTTTAGGAAACCAATAGGCTTCAATATATGCATTTAATATATGAAATAATAAATATAAGTAGATGAGTCATTTTTTACCATTCTTGTAGGAATCACCTATTTCGTGGATGTATCTCAAAAGCAATGAACCATTTACATGGTAATTTGTCAGTTATAGATGAGTCTTCATGTTGGATCAGGAAGTCAAAAACAACTCAAAAGTGTTTTTTGAATTTTCCATATATTCGAATTTTTATGAAATTTTTTAACCTTTTTGTTGAAGAAAAATATACAAAGGGAGAAAGTGTTTATACTACTCTTTTTGGTGTGTGCAAATTTACTGCCAAGATTGTTTTTGAACTTAAGCACACTTTTTGGTTCATGATGTAAGCAGATTTACTTTACACAAAGGAATGTTACTTCTAAATTTACTTATGCTTTGAAATATTTGTTCAATTATGGTTCCATGCATTTAAAATACTAGCTTGCTTTATCGGAATGATGTATGACAAAGATTCCAATCAAGGACGTAGTTAGCTCTGGAATTCGCTAGACTATTTGAACTTCTAGGAACATGAATATATTCAATAAATTCAAACTGACGTTCTAGAAGACGAACTCGTAGAAAATTTCTAAATGGTATAGGATCACGAACCTGATACTAACCATTTAATTGAGATACAACAAGTTGTGAGTCTAGTTTAATAGTTATTCGTTGGATGCCAAGGGTGTTGGCCTTGACTAGAAGCTCAATGGATGCGCTATACTCTACAATATTATTGGTCGCATGTCCAAGGAAAGAGCCTCCCGAACTAAGGACTTGATTGTTAGGTGTGAATATTACCCATGCGGCGGAAGCAATGTTCCAAGAGCCACAGCTAGTAGCATCCACATATCCCAAATAAATGAAAGGTTCCAATGACATATTCTAAGTACAGGTATCAAGCAAAAAAAGTGTGTGCACGAAATAACAATTGTACAATTTTTTTTTACTTACCATACAACATAATACAACAAAATGTCATGAGGCCTCAGTGCCTACACAAAGTATTTCTTCAGATAGAGACCATTTCTGATCTTCGATAAGGGTTCCCCATCATAATTGACTAACTCATATGCACCTCTTTTCAATAATGTTTTGACAACAAGTGGGCCAAACCACTTAGGTACAAATTTCCCTTTTTCCTATTTTATCATTGTCTTGGTCATAAAAAAAAACCAAACCGCCTTCTTAAAAGACTCAAGGAAGGGATGCTTTGTCATATTGGGATTTGACTTGTTTCTTGTGTGCTTCTACATTTAATGAGGCCTCTCTTCTATTTTCATCAAGAGAATGAAGGTGGAGGACTCGTTCTTCTTTTGTAGAAGTGTTTGGTAAGAGTTCGATAGCCATTTTTAATGAAGGGATCTCACATTCAATCGGCAACACAACTTCTTCTCCATAAACCAGCTGGAAAGGAGTGAAACCAATCGATGTTTTAGCTAAGGTATAGTAATCCTAGAGAGCAGAGAATAACATTGTATGCTAGTTATTTTTGTCCTTGTTAACCATTCGTTGTAGCATGGTCTTCAAAACCTTGTTGATGGCTTCTACTTGACCATTTCATTGGGGATAATATGGTGAGGAAAAATCCTTCCGCAATCCTAACTTCATCGTAAGTTCATCCATAAAGGAATTCCTAAAGAGGCTCCCATTGTCTGTGATGATCTCTTTGGGTACACTGAATCTAGTGATGAAATGATTGAATAAGAAATATGTTGCAGTTTTTGTCATGTTGTCAAATAGAGGAATTGCCTCAACCCGCTTTGTAAAGTAGTCCACTGCTACTATGATGTAGTGGTGTCCATTAGATGAAGGTGGGTTGATTGTCATATAATCAATGGCCCATTTTGAAAATGGGCCCATGGTTACTACAGGGTGTAATGGAGCGAGATGTGCGCGCATTTTCCTTGTATAAATTTGGCAAGGTTGACACTTTTTAACCGGCATTGATGCAATCTTTGAAGATTCTGGGCCAAAAGTATCCTGCACGCAATATTTTCTGGGTGATTTCCCACCCATAAAGATGACCGCCACATGCTCTTGCATGGCAATCATTCAATACCTTCTTAGCTTCTTCATGGACTAAACAGCATCTTAGAACTAAGTCTATTCCTTTATGGTATAAAGTATCCCCAATGATGAGGTATCTTCATGCTTGGTATCGGATACGATGTCGTTCAATGCTAGAGAATTGAGAATCTTTCCTTTGGGTTTGAAGATATGTAATTAATGTTCCATACCAAGGATTAGTAGTGGCAATGAGAAATAAATGTTCTCCTTCCCAAGACTCTTCTTCCATTTTTTATTCTTTATTGTCGGGTAACTCAGAAACTAGTTCTGCAAATGTTAAAGAATTTTTGGCTTTAGCATTTACGAATTCGAGATCAAATTCTTGCAAACTTGCTATCGATTTTGAATACTTTCCCCCGATGATTCGACGGAACAAAATGTGTTTCATGGGGTTCATTTCATCCAATATAGTTGTTTTTATTGGAAGTATATAGTGTCCAAGGATTTGGACAGCATGAACTGATGCCAGGGATAGCTTCTCTACCTGGGAATATCTGAATTCGGGTCCACCCAAGTGTTAGGATTATTAATCCTCCCTTTTTCATACCTTATATTATATTAATTATCCTAACTTAGGAACCTTAATTAATTAATTGGTTCCACTAGTATCATTGGGTCCACTTGGCCTAATGGGGACACATGTACCAGTCATTGGAGTGTGGGGAACACTGCTAGAAGTTAACTTCCACTTACTACATGTGCATGCATTAGTTTGAGTGCCTCCTAGACCAATCCCTACATTTTAGGAGCCATTAGGAGTCCCGGCACCAACCTACTTCAGTTAGTTGGAATTAGTACTAGTTAGTCTCAATTATCCCTCAGTTACTTTCAGTTAGTTCTCAAACAGTTATCTAGTGCATGTCTTGCATGGATAATCCATGGATTCATGTGGAGTAGGATCCTTTTCCCACCTAACACACTTAGTTGCACTGAGTTAACTAGATTTCATTATTTGTTTCAGTTGGTTGGACATCTAGGAGTTGATTTTGGACTCCGATACTGAATGGGAGACCATGAGTTAGAGATTCAGTTAGATATAGTCATATCCACTTGGGAAATTCAAATTCATAACCCATGCATTCGAATTATTTCTATGTAAACTATTGTAACACTAGATATAATTATTGTGAATGATACTAGAAATTCCTGAGAAATACTTGTTTGTTTCCTGTGTGGTTTGTTTTGTTCAGTTTGTATCTTCATTCTCCATTTGCTGCAAACATTCTTAGAACTATCTGCTTGAAGATATAAATGGCATTAAAATTTCAATATAGTATCAGAGCCTTCTCAGGTAGGTTTCATGCTTGTTTCTCCCCATCGAACATCAGAAGCAGTTGGGTTTCCATAGAAGTTGCCTATGATGATTTGCTAGCTCTGGATTTATCCATAGAAGCGGAGAGGGCATGACGGACCCAGAAAAAATGTTCATGCCAGGAGGAAAAGAATGATTCTAACAGTTCATATTTTTTAGTGTGCTATTGCAGTGAAATTTACAGGTGCTACGTAGCTTGTGTGAAGTATTTGCAGTCTTCCAGCTGGAGCAATTATGAGTTCTCAAACTCCTGAACCACGGATCCTCACAACTTCCAATTATCTTGATTGGAGGATTTATATGCAACCGGCCTTTTGCAAGAATGGCTACCATAGGATCACACATGGATGGGATGTTGAGCCTCATCAGCTAGTAGAGAGGAACAAGTTTCTGAACCATTGTGATGAAGCATTCGGGTACTTATGTACTTATATTTCCAGAGATCTCCTCTTCCACCTAGAAGGTTTGAGTACTCCCAGAGAAGCTTGGGATAATCTTGATAACTTGTTTAACAAACAAGATGAGCTTTGGGAACACATTCTGGAGAATGAGTTGGTATCTTTACATCCCAGCAATTTTGATACTATTGAGCAATTCTTCAATAAATTCAAGTCTCTAGTACTCCAGTGCAGACAGTGCGGAATACAGCGGAAGGATGAGAAAAATGTCCTTTCCATACTCAGCAAAATAGGACTTGAGTATTCTATGTTTGTTTCCATATTTCATTCCAAGCGGGAAATATTTCCTAATTGGAAGGTTCCTTCATTAGATTATTTTTTCGAGTCCTTAATAAAAGAGCAAGACAAAATAATGAGAATGGGAGTCATGAAGACACCCAAAGATCAAGCTCTTCTAATTTTTTATTCTTCCAAAGCGCAAGAAAAGGGGAAATCAAAGAAGAAGGAGCCAAAGGAAGTTGATTCAAATCCTAAACAAAATCAGCAAGCTTCTGAAGGGGCCTCTGACTCTAAGAAGAATAAATTTGAGAAGAAAATATGTCCCTACTGTGAAAAAGGGTACCATCTTGAAGAACATTGTATGAGGAATCAACTTGATGAAATGACTGCTCTTCTCAAGTAGCATAACATTGCTTCCCCACAAAGAGAAAAGAAGTCATATAATGGACATGAAAGATGGCATGATTTGAAAGCATGACTGCCTAGGTCTACAGCCTATTTGATTAATTCTGGAGCCTCCAATCACATGGTGGCCTCTAAGGATCTCTTCTCCTCTCTCAATATCAATTAAGGGCCCACTATTCACATGGGAGATGATTCCCGAATTCCAACAGCAGGAAGAGGCACCATTAGAGTGAAGCATGGTGTGTTCACAGATGTCCTATATGCGTCATCCCTTATAGCTAATATGGTATCTGTTTACTAGATGAATCACACCGACTCACCAAAGTAAGTGGTGTTTGGACCTGACTCAGTGGAGATCACAAAAATCTCAACTGGGGATCTTGTAGCAAAAGGAATTGTGGATAATGCCTCCAAGGAATATATTTTCTCTCACTTCATGCTATACATAGTTCTAACATAACCCTAGCTTTCATTCAAAGCTGATGAAGGTATAAACATTCCTTCACTTCCTATTGTAGTTTCAATTTCAAATCCTAACATTTCATATTCAGATTTAGAAGAGGATTCATCCCAGCATGATCCAAACATTAGGCTTACACCTCAAAGGGATATAGATCTACATCCAACATCTACCTCATTCCAGCAGCCTAAATGGGCTAAGCAACTCATAGAAGCAGCTGGATATGGTGATGGGGATCCATATGACAAAAGAAGAATGACATCTCAGTATCAGAAGGAGAGTGTTGCACTATCTCACACAAATCCTCTTCTTGATGAGAGATGTTTTATGATGCTTGGATTAGATCCTCAATCCTTCAAGGAGGTTTTCCATGATCCTAGATGGCAGGAAGCCATGGATGAGGAGTTTTATTTGCTCCATGACAACCAAACCTAGTAAGTTGTCCCCTTACCTCTAGGAAGGAAGATGGTACAGTGAAAATGGATCTATAAAACCAAAAATACTTGTTGATGGGACCAAAACCAAGTACAAGGATCGGTTGGTGGAAAAAGGGTATTCTTGAGTCCAATACTTGGACTATAATGAGACATTCGCTCCAGTAGCTATAATGGAATCCATCAGGCTGGTATTGGCCATTGTTTCTTCCAAGAGATGGGAAGCACATCACATGGATGTGAAGAGTGCCTTCCTCCATGGTGATTTGGAGGAGGAGATATATATGAAACAACATGAGGTGTTTATTGATGATCCTTCCTTAGTCTATAGACTGAGGAGATCACTGTATGGAATCAAGCAATCCCCAAGGGCATGGTACTCCAAGATGGATGCCTTCCTCATCTCTCAGAAGTTTGAAAGGTGCAAATCTGATTGCAATGTCTACATGAAGAAGAAGGAGGGGTTCTTGATTCTAGTTGTATTGTATGTGGATGACTTGCTCATTAATAGCAGCTCTTTAGCTGGATTGAGTAGAATCAAGTATGCTCTTAATAAAGCATTCACTATGACTGAATTAGGACTTTTAAGACAGTTCATTGGTCTCGAAGTAAGTCAAAATACTTCGGGAATCATGATCTCACTGTCCAGGTATTCATCAAACATGCTTAAGAGATTCCACATGGAGGATTGCAAGGCAACCCCTTGCCCTTTTCTATCAGGAATCAGGCTTGAAGAAGGTGGTTCCACACCTTTGGTGGACAACACTCTCTACAGACAGCTCATTGGAATCCTTTTGTATCTCACTCATTCGAGACCAGACATATCCTATGTTGTGAGTGTTGCTGCCAGATATATGTAGGAGCCACACGAGTTGCACTAGAAGGAAACAAAGAGGATCTTACACTATGTGCAGGGTACTATTGATTATGGGATCCACTATGCTACTAGAGCATAGCTGGATCTCACAGGATTTATGGACTCATACTGGGCAGGAGATGGAAATGATAGGAAATCCACCTCTGGTTTTGTATTCATGATTGGATCTGGGCCAATTTGTTGGTCCAGTAAGAAGCAAGCAGCACTTGCACTTTCTTCAGCAGAAGCAGAGTATCGAGGAGCTGTGAATGCAGCTATTCAGGAAGTTTGGCTGCATGGCATCTTGACAGAGTTCATGATTCATACTTCACCTACAGTAGATATTTATTGTGACAACCAAAGTACAATCAATATCTCCAATGATCATGTTTAGAAGCAGAGGACAAAGCACATAGAGGTTCACATGCACTACATTCGAGAACTGGTGCATGACAGAACCATCACAATGCACTACTATCCGACAGAGGATCAGATTGCATATATTTTTACCAAGTCTTTGACCAAAAATATATTTGTCTTTCTCAGGTCTCATTTTGGCATTAAGGCTTGATTCTCAGTTCCTAATTTTGAGGGGGGTTTTCCCAAGAGGTTTTCCTACCTCATTTGTATTAGGTCTCTTAGATTGTATATTGTGTGACCTATGGTCTTGTTACTAGGGCCCACAGTTTTCCAAGTTAGGATTCAGGGGGGGTTTAGGATTATTAATCCTCCCTTGTTCATACCTTCTATTAGATTAATTAGCCTAACTTAGGAACCTTAATTAATTAATTGGGTCCTGTAGCTAGAGTTTTCACCCTAGCTTGTGCGAATGAGCACCTACTAAGGAATATGGATTCCTTAGTAGCAGTTCAATGATATATGAATTAAATAATGATAAACTGAAACGAAAACTAATTTGAATACGTTCTTGAAGCTAAAACAGTAAAAAGCAAACAACATGAAACAATACGGTGAAAAGTAAATAATATAAAGCAGAAACAGTAAAGAAGTAAATAAT
>LPNX010735785.1:4388-23146 GCA_001517045.1 Pseudotsuga menziesii
TGTTGGTGTGCAATCGGCGGACAACACAACTCAATCCCATGACAGAGACAGACGCCATTAAATTGGCTACACTCCACCTGGACGGAGAAGCTCACGAGTGGTGGTACCACGGACTGGTGACATTGGGTCACAACACCATACACTCCTACGGTGAGTTCACTCAGAAGCTCATAGAGAGGTTTGACAGGAAGGATCCAGAGATACATTTCAGGGAGTTGGCTCAACTCAAACAGACCGGTAGTGCAGAAGCCTTCATCTCAGAATTCCAGAGGATAGCAGTCATGGTAATAGATGTGTCAGAGAACAGGTTGACTATGCTATTCACCGAGGCCCTAACAGAGCCACTACGGGAATGGGTGAAGGCCTACAAACCCCCCACTCCGTAGGATGCCATTGGCAGAGCCAGAGATCTTCAGGATTCAGTCCCCAAAAACAGGTTCCCGCTGAAAACCAATTTTCCTATTAGGGACAAGGACAAGAAACCTTTCCAGTAGGATGTCCCCAAGAAAACATGGTTAGACGAAGACACTAGGAAAGACTTGAAAAGGAAGAAACTATGCTTCACTTGTCAGGAACCATGGGTAACAGGACACAGGTGTGCAGGGAAGGCGAAGGCTCACCACATTGAGGTATATTCGAACAGTGATGAGGATGACTATGAGCAAGAAGCCACAGAAGAACTACGGGCAGCTGAGGAAGAATCACACCAGGGTGATACACCTGAGGGAGTCATTGCTACATTATCTGGAGTGCCAAGATTCCATACACTCGGGGTCAGGGGAGTAGTACAAGGTCACAGAGTAGGAGTATTGATTGATGGGGGAGCAACCCACAATTTCATTGACTTCGCTTGGGTAGCCAAGAGAAGTATTCAGACCGAGAAGTTCGAAGGATTCACTGTAGCAGTAGCCGGAAACTCCAGCATGGAGTGTGACTACTGGATTCCAAAATTGAATGTCACCTTAGGTAACTATCAAATGGCAGATTCTTTCTATGTAGTGGATGCATCGGATAATCATGTTGTATTGGGTGTTCAGTGGCTTTATTCTATAGGGAAATACACTACGGACTACAGGGCAATGGAAATGGAATTCCAAGGGCCAGACGGCAAACGGGTAGTTTTGAGGGGCATGAACACTTATCCCCCAAAACCGGTCTCGTCACAGAGAATGGAGGTAGTACTCCGACAGAATGATATAGAATGGGCTGCAAAATGTGTTGTCACCTTTAGGAAACCCCCAGAGACCAACACACAACACCCAAGTGACATTCAAACCTTGCTACAGAAACATGAAAAGGTTTTTTGGGACCTTCCATCAGGTAGACCGCCAGACCAAGGCTTTGAACACATCATCGAGCTAGAGGAGGGGACACAAGCAGTCATCACCATTCCTTACAGGCATCCCAAAAGATACAAGGATGAGATTGAGAAAACAATCAAAGAATTACTAGAGCTTGGATATATTCGGCCCAATTCTAGCCCCTTCGCATCCTCAGTAGTATTGGTCAAGAAGAAGGATGGTACACTGCGAATATGCATTGATTATCGAGCACTCAACAAAAAGACCATTAAGAACAGGTATCCCATCCCCAGAATTGACGAACTCATGGATGAGCTTCGGGGAGCTAAATACTTCTCCAAGATTGATCTTCGCTCGGGATACCATCAGATCAGGGTAAGGGACCAAGACATCTCCAAAACAGCTTTTCGCTGTCACTATGGTCACTATGAGTTTTTGGTCATGCCTTTTGGACTTACCAATGCTCCAGCCACTTTTCAGTCATGCATGAACCACACCTTCAGAGCACAGTTACGTAAGCTTTTGCTAGTATTCTTTGATGACATCCTGATTTACAGCAAAACATGGGGAGAGCATCTGAAACACCTGGACAAAGTACTGAGCATTTTAGAAGAACATTCGTTTTATGTGAAAATGTCCAAGTGTGAGTTTGGCATGAAGGAAATGCTATACTTAGGACACATAATCAATGCAGAAGGAGTATAGGTTGATATGGAGAAAATCCGAGCTATCAAAGATTGGCCCGCGCCAAAAACAGTTACAGAATTGAGAGGTTTCTTGGGTCTATGCACTTATTACCAACGGTAAGTTAAGGGATTCTCCCAATTTGCAGCACCCCTCACAGATCTCACAAAGAAGGGAGCATTCACTTGGACAGACTTAGCACAAAAAACTTTCGAGGAGATGAAGGTTATTATGAGTTCCTGTCCAGTTTTAGCATTACCAGACTTCTCACAACCCTTTGTAGTAGAATGTGATGCCTCAGGGGAAGGGTTAGAAGCAGTGTTGATGCAAAACCATCACCCTATTGCATTTGAGAGCCGTAAACTGAAGAACTACGAGCGTCGCTACTCCATATATGACAAAGAGATGCTAGCCATCTTACATGCTGTCACAAAATTCAGACAGTACCTGGTGGGCAGTAAGTTCATAATCAAAACCGATCATAACAGCCTCAAGTATTTCCTGGAGCAGAAGGAACTGAATGAGCGACAGCAAAAATGGGTCAGCAAAGTACAAGCCTATGATTTCGAGATCAAGTATGTAAAAGGTACGAATAATGTAGTAGCTAATGCATTATCCAGGCGTCCCGCCTCATTATCTCTCAGTAGCATATCCACAGGTTGGAGGGCACTTCTCTTAGTAGAATACTCCAAAAATAAATTCGCTTGCGAATTATTGGATGGACAAATTCAGGATGACAGGTACAGGATTGTTGATGACATCATCTGTTACAAGAACAAGATATACCTCGTCCCAGAATCCACATTGAGGAAAAAGATCATTCAGGCAGCACATGACTCTCCTTTATCAGGGCATCAAGGTTTCTTGAAGACCTACAGACAGATCCGAGAGAGGTTCTCATGGAAGGGCCTCAATGGGGAAATTATGCAGCATGTACGGGAATGTAGCATCTGTCAGCAGAACAAGATTGAGAACATCCATCCAGCAGGGTTACTTCAGCCACTACCGATTCCAGAACAGAAGTGGGAAAGCATCTCCATGGACTTTATTACAGGATTGGCCAAGGTCCAAGGGCGAGATTGCTTATATGTAATAGTTGACAAACTGACCAAGTTTGCACATTTCTTTTCGATATCATCAGACTATTCGGCAGCTCAAGTAGCTGAGTTATTCTTCAGGGAGGTCTTTAGGTTACACGGGTTACCTAAGACCATTGTTAGTGATCGGGATAGCAGATTCACAGATGCCTTCTGGCAGGAACTATTCAGATTAGTGGGGACCGAACTGGCTACCAGTACGAGTTATCATCCCTAGAGCGATGAACAAACTGAAATAGTCAACAAGTGGATCGAAGGATATTTAAGGAACTATGTAGCAGGGTAGCAGCAAATTTGGATCAAATGGCTACACCTAAGGGAGTATTGCTACAATACTACCTATCACATGTCTATTAGGATGACTCCTTTTAAGGCATTATATGGTTACGAGGCCTTGGACTATGCAAATTTGGCATTTGGAGATAGTAGGGCTCCTAAGGCTAAGGATTGGATACAGGACAGTCAAGACATTCTGAAAATCTTGAAGGAAAACTTACAAACAACACAGAATCATCAAAAGTTGTATGCCGACAAACACAGGATTGAGCGGAGCTTTGAGGTAGGGGATTTGGTATACTTAAGGCTCCAACCGTGTTATCACATATATAGTAGCCAGACTACCATATTCTATTTTTCAGACACAGTACATTTTTCAGCCAGATCTCTTAAATATGAGATGCTGAGATGAGCAGTCTATATGGATCATTTTTGTATTAGTGGACTATTGAACTCTCCCATGTCTGGACCGAGTCTCAGGACACTCAGATTTGAGGACCGATGTAGCCATTTATGTCATTTCAGAGCAGTCATGGATGCCCATTGTTATATCAGTACTTTCTCATTGGATAGATGGTGTTTCAGATGGATTATATTACATGGTTATGACTCAGCATTTTATATTATGTTATGGTTATTATTGCTCTTATATTGATTCTTGCGACATGTATTGACTTGTGGTATCATGATCTGGCGGTCATAATTATATGGACTTGGTTGTATCTTATACTATGTATTGATGTCCTTACTCTGACTTTGAAGTTCTTGATCTATACTCATTGGTTTTACCCTCCTTAGGGAGAATAGAGGTAGTCATTCCCACCATTGTTTTGGCTTGCTAGTGTTGGCTCCATCATTCATTGTCTTCACCCATCCATTACCTTCCAGTTTAATTTTCAACCTGACTGACTTTTTGACTTATGGCATGGAGGACCTTTTTCCCAACTAGAAACCTTTGTTGGACAAGCTTCCCTGTTTATATTGTGTCTCGGCTCTAAGTTGGTGACAGAACTTGCCTTTGGTAAGTTGGATTGTATGCCTAAATCATTCTGGTCGGTTATCCCGATGTTTGGCACTGTGCAGAACTTCCCCTAGTCACTTAAGATGTTGTTGGCTAAAACTGAAAGCTCATGTACTACTTGTATTGAAATATTGAATATGCGCCCATGGAAAATGAAAATGTAAAACTGTGTTTCTTAACATATGTAAAAAGAGCAAGAGCAATAAAGTGCTAAAATACTCCTTGAAGAGTGTAAGAAAAGGTCCAAAAAAGCAATGGTTAAAATATGTTATATCAAAAAAATTGCCGACCTTATTAAAATAAATATGTCCCAAATGAAAGCTGCGATTAGCTGTGCTTTTAAGCACTGGTGAAGTCCCAAAAGGGTCATATAGGCCAAAAAGTCCATGGAATAAAATGTAATCCTAATGAACTTGGAACAAGATTGATGTAGACATGATGCCTAAGTTGAATAAGCACTCTCTAAACAACTCACCCATCTGTGAGGCACTGCCATTCCTTGTGTTGTTGTTTGTCCAGCATGGGTTATAGTGAGTTTTCCCTTTCCTTGTCCAAAGTGTCATGATGTTGAGTAGGAAGTCATCATTTTCCTTGGCCTTGTCATTTCCGCCCTTCACCCTTCACTAGCAAAATGACTACAGCTATAAAGTGAGTATAGTCTTGAAAGTCTAAGTTTGAGTAATAATAAATAAAGCCTTAGATATGTATTGGTTGATGTACCGCCAGTGAAATGAATGCTACTTGCTAATTTTGTTACTTGAATGAGTTGTAGAGCATGGTTTAACCTTTTAACACTTGCAGCAGTCGGATGTATTCTGAGTTATTATTGGTGTCTGATTATTCACAGATGGTTATTGGATATGATTGATGATCAGATAGAGACCTATCAGGAGTATGAGTATACACCTTAGATGGATTGGGACTCTCTGAGTCCAATGAGACAGTTTATTTCCAGTTCCGGGCACTTACAGATGTGATCAGGCTCACTCTGCCTTTCTGATGCAGTTTTTCTTTACAGATTGATATTTTTGAGCAGGGAGATGTTTCAGTTATATCTCCTAGGGCGTTGTAGGGGCATAGGGGTGTGCAGCCACTTGTTTGTACCATACTCCCCCACTACCGGAGAGCCTGGTGGGCTCAGTTTGACAACGCAGGCACCCTAGGAGGCTGTTTTGGCAGGATCACGTTTCCCGAGGCAGATTAAAAAATGATTAAATGGCTATTGAAGAAATCGATTTGGGCTACTAAGGCAAGGAAATGACATGGGATGAGTCGTGATGATGAGAGTGATGACCTCCACACCTTCTCCAGCAGTTGCAGCTCTTGATTGGGCCCACACCTATTTTTTGGGCATTTTTTATTATTTTCTGGAGCTCTTTTGGGAGGTCACGATTTCCTCAAGGAGGCACAAAAGTCAAAAAATTTAATTGTTATATTATTTATTGTGCCATGGGGACACCCAAAGGGAGTTAGTCAAACACTCCTTGGACCCACCATGTGCTTTCATTTATTTCTTGTTGAGTGGGTTACCTTTATTTGGGTGGTTTAGTCCACTTTGGTAAATTATGGTTATATTGATCCATGTGTTGTAAGTTGAGCTCATCTCAACCATTAATTAGAACATTTCATCTTTTAATCTTAGCCACTCATTTTGAAAGTGGTTAAGATTTGGTTATGATTGAGGTTCTCTCATTTCTATTTAAAGGAGAGAGCGTCTCATTTGTAAGGGGTCTTTGGCTCTTGGATCTGAATAATAGAAAGACTTTTTCTGTGGAAATGTTTCTGGATTTGCTTTGCATCTGATGTGCTCAAATGGTGATTAGCTTGTCTTCAGCTTACTAGCATCGTGGAAATTCTAGTGAGATCTTTTTTTTTTGTGGCTATCATTGTTTTGTCTACATGAGGGCGTTTTGGCTGGAGCGTTTTTGTAGGGGGACCTCAACTCGCTCGGTTCTCTTCGTCTTGGATCAGGGGGTGTTCATTAGTTTCATTGCGATCTATGATTACTCCATTTTACTGTCTTGTAACATTCAATTTCTTTATCTTGTATGTGCAAATCTGATATGGTTGACGTTTGCTCATGTAGGGTAGGGGGTGCTTTGATGGCTTGGAGCTTGCATATGCCATAGAAATCACGGGGATCTTCCAGGATTGATCGAGATAGCTAGGATCGTCACTGTTACAAACTTTTACAAGCTTATCTAGGTAAGATCCATAGGTAAGTTCTTCTTTTCTGATCTTATTCCATTGTACCTTGCTGAAATTTAACGATTTTTCTGAAAACTCCTAAACCATAAAAACCTAAAAAATCAAATAGTCAGGGAACCGTCCAATCTTTTGCCAAACCATTTATGGGTTTCATAGATCGGGCCTCCCCCTAACTAAATCAACTGGAACGCTGGTCAAATTCCTCATAGATTGACCTAGATCTGATTTTTCAGCAAAAAACTACATAACCCCCCACTGAAAAAATTGACCTGCTAGGTTTTTGAGTTTTTCTTATTTTTGACTTCACAGACGGATAGATCGGGTCTTGGGCAGTCCAAATCAACCCCAACACTGTCAAGAGGCTCAACAGTTTGACCGAGATCTGAAAAATAGACTGAAACTGCCCTAGCGCCCTCACTGAAAATTGGCCTTTTCCGAAAGTAGGTTTTTCTGAAATCTGACATGATAGGTTGATAGATCGGGTCCCAAGCATCCCAGAACACCCTCAGCGCTGTGCTAATTCATCCTGGTTTGCCCTAGATCTGAAAAAATCAGTTTTTAGCCTCCTAGCCCCATCATCAAATTTTGACTTTTCTAGATCTGATTTTCCTGTTGTTTTCCTGATTTGGGCTTGTAGATCAGGGCTCTCTGATCTCTTCTCATCCTCAACGCTGAGCCATCAGCCTTCCAGTACCCCCTAAAGCTTCAGATTTGTCTTCCTAGGCCCTAGCCCTAGCTATCTATTGAGCTGGGTCTCCTGTACCTTGGCTTTTCTGGACCAATTGCTTTCTGGTTTCGTAGATCAAGGTGTTTCCCAAGTGGGTTTCCTGAAACGTTGTCTTACTGCTAACTCTATTGCCCAATGCATACAAAGCACTGATCTCTAAGCTAGCGCTGCCCTTAGGCTCTTAGCCTTTGCCATCTACCAACATTCACTGATAGCTCAAACACCTTTTACTGAGTCTGATTTCTAGGTACTGGATAGTCCCAACTCTATTTGTGTTCACCCTGTCATAGTTACGTTTCCCAAGACAGTTGCTAGTACCTAAACCCTAGAGCTAAGGTTCCCATTCACCTTGCACCTTAAGTGCCCTAAAGCCCTATCTGATCTTCTTCTGGTATCTAGGTTCGATCTCTCCTGTCGGGAGCAGATCCAGGTCTCCCCCATTGTTGTCCTGAACTAGAATAACCTAAAGTGAAGGCTGCCTTGATTGGCGTGACAACCATCCATTTGGGAGTCTAGGAAGTCGTGGTTCCACCCCTTAGTTGCTTGCCCCTCTACCATCCATTCTGGATCCACCTTAAGCAGGCAACTACAAGGCAGGTGATAACAAACCGTACAGACCGTCTTCGCTTAAGAAGAAAGGAGCAGAAAAGTTAAAACCTCGCTTCTATGGACCCTACAGAATAATCAGGAAGGTGGGAGAGGTGGCATATGAACTAGAACTTCCACAGGAAAGTAAAATTCACAATGTGTTCCATGTGTCTAACCCGAAGAAGACCCTTGGGCAACACATTGCTCCATCTACAGAGTTACCTCCTTTAGATGATGAAGGACTGCTGATACTGATTCCCGAACGAATCATACAGACTAGAGAATGGAAGCTCAGGAACAAGGTAATCAGAGAGTACTTGGTTCAGCGGAAAGAACTACCGCCAGAGGATGCCACTTAGGAAGGTGAACAGGTATTGCAACATCCCAGTTTGCAGTTGCTTGAGGACAAGCAATCTCAAGCGAGGGGGACTGTAATGTCCTCTTCCGATTAGGCCTTGAGGCCCAAAACCGCTAACCTATGTGATTCCTGTGGGTTCGAGCGGTTACTGACAGTTAGGGAATCATCTAAGGACTGATGCCATCCATAGAAAATCTAGGGCATCATCATTAGGTCAAGAAGGGCCAAAGGCCACCTTCGTGCATGCCATCCAAGCATTATTTAATGATGCATGCACTCATTTAAGTCTCCATGCGCATGCATGCAAGTCAACTACAAATTAGAAGATAAAGTGACCTAATTAGGTCAAAGATTAGGGTTTTCGCAGTTGAAAGTTATAGGAGGAGGATAAAGCGAAAGGAGACTGCACTTTTGATGATTATTATTTTGAGAGCTCTTGAATAGCAGCACAACAGTTGGGGTTGGAGACAGCGTCTTCAACTAGCGGGGCTTCAGCAGTGAAATATCTGCCCTAGTCTCATTCAGGGTAAGACATACAGGTTCACCATTTGCTCTTACATTCATTCATGGTTATCCAGTATACGGTGTAGATTGTTGCAGGGACACGTGTGCAGCTGTAAGGGGTGTTTTCAGCCAGAAAGCCCTAATAAGTTGTTGGGTCTTCAGATCTCAGTTTTACTTCGAAACTCAGGCACCATTCTCATCATCGGCATCTTACTCCGATACCCGGTGATTATCAGATCCAACCGTGCTCATCCATAGCAGTTATCAACTATTTCGAGATCAGGGGGGCATGAGCAGCTGTCTCTCTGGAACAATTCGCTAGCCTACCTAGAGACCTCCGAAACTCCGCATGTACCAGGCATTCTCTCCGGCACGAGAAGGCTATCAGTCTTGCAAATCAGCAGCTCCATCGGACACCTCTTTCACTGAAAACGTCACCCTTATTTGATCTGGGGTTCTTGCTGCTGGGGTTTCACCAGAAGCAAAAGATATCAGTCCATCTCCGATTCAGTTCTTGATGCTTGCATACTCTCTCAGAAGCAGTCCAGCCAACTTATTAGTGGTAAGTGTTCATTCTATCTCACAAACCCCAACCCTAATTTTTGCTATAAAATAGGGATTTTTGCATGGCAGTTTGCATGCCCGGTTGTATCAGCATATTTGCATAGGAATAGAAAATATCGGGATTTGGGATATTACATTTTCTCAACAAGCTACACCCCTTACAGATCTTACAAAGAAAGGGGCTTTCAGATGGACAGATGACTCACAACGGGCTTTCGACAAGCTCAAGGAGGTGATGAGTACTAGCCCACTCTTAGCATTGCCAAATTTCAACCAACCTTTTGTGTTGGAATGTGACGCTTCAGGCATTGGCATCAAACCAGTATTGATGCAGAACCAACATACAATAGCTTTTGAGAGCAGGAAGCTCAGAGAGCCAGAAAGGCTCTATTCTATCTATGACAAGGAGATGTTTGCCATCATGCATGTCCTAGCAAAGTTTAGACAGTATCTGGTGGGCAGTAGGTTTGTGGTGAGGACTAACCACAGTTGTTTGAAGTATTTCCTGGAACAAAAAGATTTGAATGAAAGACAACAAAAATGGGTCAGCAGGATACAGGCTTAAGATTTTGATATTGAGTATGTAAAAGAGAAGAAAAATGTTGTTGCTGACGCCCTTTCCAGGATGTCGTCTTCTTGCTCATTGATGGAGATTTCAGCATACTGGAAATCCCACCTTCTCATGGAGTACTCCAAAAATAAGTTTGCTTGTGAGATATTGGATGGCCTAGTACAGGATGATAGATACTAGGTAGCGAATGATGTCATTTTCTAAAAGGATAGGATATATTTGGTACCGGAATCCAAGCTCAAAGATAAGGTACTAAGGGCCACACATGATACTCCTACTGCAGGACATCACGGTTATTTTAAAACATACCGCCAAATTAGAGAGAGGTTCTCTTGGAAGGGCCTCAAGGATGACGTACTAAAGCATGTGAGGGAGTGCGTAACCTACCAGCAAAACAAAACTGAGCAGAATCATCTAGTGGGACTCCTACAACCATTACCCATTCCGGAGCAGAAGTGGGAGAGTATCTCTACGGTTTTCATCACTAGTTTACCATGAGTACAAGGTCAAGATTGCATTTATGTGGTGGTGGATTGGTTGACAACATTCGCACATTTTTCGCGATTTCTTCAACTTATACAGCAGCTCAGGTGGCAAAGATATTTTTCATAGAAGTGTTTCATTTACATGGGCTGCTAAAAAACATTGTTAGCGACAAGAATAGCATGTTCATTGGGGATTTTTGTAAGGAACTCTTCAGGTTGGTTGGCACAAAGTTAACTTCCAACACCAATTATCATCCCCAGACAGACGGGCAGAAGGAGATTGTGAACAAATGGGTTGAAGGCTATCTGAGAAATTATGTAACAGGGCAACAGAAGGCGTGGATCAAATGGTTAAATTTGGGAGAGTATTGCTACAATACCACTTTCACATGTCGATCGACATGTCGCCATTCAAAGCATTATATGGGTACGATGCCACCTCATTTGTGGACATAGCTTTTAAAGATAGCATGGCTCCAAAAGCGAAGGATTGGATCCAAGAGAGCCAAGACATCCTTCAAGTGCTTAAGGAAAACTTGTAGACGGCTCAAAACCAACAGAAAATCTATGTGGACAAGCATAGGATGGAGCGCAATTTTGAGGTGGGAGACTTAGTGTTTTTGCGACTTCAGCCTTACCGTAAGTCTTCACTCAAGCAAACTAGTGCAGAGAAATTGATGCCTTGCTTCTATGGTTCATACAAGGTCAGCAGGAGAGTGGGAGAGGTGGCTTATGAGCTGGAGCTTCCAAAGGGGAGCAAGATTCACAACGTCTTTCATGTGTATTGCATCAAGAAGGTATTGGGACAACATGTTACGACGTCTATAGAGTTAACCCCATTGGATGAGGAGGGACAGTTGATTCTGGATCTGGAGGTGAAACTAGAGTTCCGCGAAAGAAAGTTGAAAAACAGGGTCATTCGGGAATACTTGGTCAGCTGGAGACATATGCCTATAAAGGATGCTACTTGGGAGAATAAACAGATATTACAGCACCCCAACTTGCAGTTTCTTAAGGGCAAGCAATTTCGGGAAGGGAGGACTATAATGTCCATTTCCAAATAGCCACCACGAGCAACTCATTAGCCTACCCAGTTCTTGTAGGCTATAGTCGGCAAAAAATGGAATTAGTTAATTATTAATGTCAGCTAGGGTAAAAGGACTTTAAAAAATGACATTAGTGATTTATTTATCTAAAGTGACTTGATAAAAGTTAATTTAATGATAAAGTGACCGAAAAATGAAAAGTTAAATCAAAAGTACTCAACATGAAATTAAAAGATGGAAAAAGCAAATTTTCTCCATAAAGTCACTTTATAATAATTTTAATGAAGAAAGTGTCAAGGGAAGTAGAAAAGTCACTAAGAGGGGGAGAGTGAAATTATAAAAAAAGAAATGAGATCTCATTCTCTCATTCTTATCTATTTGCATTTTGAAATTGAGAGCTCTTGAGCTTCAAAACTTCTCTTGGACGAAACCCTAGGAGGAGGAAAATGGTTTCGACAGTGAGACTTATCCTAGCCATTTGTTGAGGAGGAATCATCTCAGATTTCTCTCGTAATCTTTATTGCCATGGATTTAAGTGTTTCTAAGTTCCAGATCTAAGTTTGAGTTGCATTTTCAGTGATCTCAGTGGTTACCTTGAGAGAGGGAGGCGCATTTGTTTTCGGTTCTGGTTGCTATAGGGTGAAAGGCGCACTTGTCTGTCCACGTACACTCATCTGAAGGAGGACACCCTACTTTTTGCTGATCACTCACTCTGAAAGGAGGTCGTATTGGGTGTTCACTGCCTTTCCATCCACCAAGGGGGGCGCACTATTAACCCATACTCCATTGTGCTACAAGGGGGCGCAGTCTGGTACAGGAAACTTTTCATTGCAGCTTCTTCTGGTTGGTGTGGACGTGAAGGGATAAGGAAATCTCTACAATAAGGTTGGATAATCTCCCGTGCTAGCATATAACCTGGGAAAAACAGAAAATGGAGCCATTAAATCATCTCTGAAGTGAGAGGAAATACCCCACAGTGACACTTTATTGCTGCAAATTGAAGGATAAGTTATGGGTCACATATTCTCATTTATGTTTATCATATGCACTGAAATGAAGGGCATCATTTCCTATTGGTCGAGTTTTGGGAGGTTTGGGCTTACTTTCATCACCATTGTTTAAGTGGAGGATGTCCCTTTGCTAAGAAGTGAAGTCTGCTACAGATTTGCTTTCTACAGGAAGATATTCTCAGAGCTGATATATTTACATGCCATATGACTGTCTTCCATCTCCACTGTTGAGCAAGGTTGCTCCTGTCTGTGGATGTGACAAGCAAAGAACCTGAACGTTGGAAGCTCTCTCCATATTATCTATCATCAATAAATTCCAGGCATGTATTTAATCTCTTGAATGAATACTTATATATTCAGATCTGATTATTGTGTTCTCTATTCTAATATATTATGCTAGACTCTAGAGTGATGTTATGAGTGATAACCCTTGAACCGTTCCACTTTAGATGATGACTACCATATATGGATAAATAATACCACTTATAAACTCATAGACATCAAACCTATCTAGTTCCAACCACCATAAGACACCTACAGCAGCACAGTATCAAAGTGTTTGACATAATCATAAGGCTGTTTGGGTTAACTGTAAGCTACAGCAGTCAGTCATTGTGTGTATGATAAAAAGTGTATCAGTCAGTTCAGTCACTCATGGAGCCTACAATAGCAAGTTAAGTGTTCACGTCATTCAACGAAGTCTTCCATTACACTAACTACTGTTGGAAAAATTTAATCCATATTGGGTTGGGACATTACAGCATGATGGAGGGAGGTGTCACAAACCTCTTCAGTTAATTCAATCCTTCACCTCAGTTTGCCTCAATTCACTCCTCTCTTCACTCAACTCATCTGGCACATGTGTCAATTTGCACTCACTAGCTAATTTGCCCTATTTTCCTATAGAAGCAAACAAGTTCTCATTTGTGACGGAAGGTCGAACCTCTGCTTGAGCTCTTTGTAATAGTTGCAATATTTTTCTTTGTGAATGGAATAAAGGCTTTAGAGGCAAATAGTAGTGTAGCTCTCTCGTGTGTGTGGATGACAATTGTTGTGCTTATGAGGTAATCTGCATTTTTGTCCATTCTTGTATCTCTTTGGTTGATTGTTGGCCTTTGAAGAAGAACTATCTCCCAGTAGAGTAAGAAAAGTAAACTTGTTTGTTTATTATCTTACTGCTTATTTACTTTAGATCCCTTAGAGATGCCTGTTATTTTTGTTTAAATTCATGCTTTCTAAGTTTCTTTTGTAGGTAGCACCAAGCTCTTTTACCCTCTTTTGTGCAAGGATTCCTAAGATTTACAGCTTGTCTAGCTTGGAGAAGAGGTTGAGCGAGTAAGCATCCTCCTCATCTTCAAGGTACTTCGAAGAACATAGTCTCTCTAAGTTCCACCATCAAGACTCCATTTCCCAAATTCCAAGGGCTCTTCTTCTTCACCTTCTCTCATTTTCAAATTTTGATTTTTCTTAGTTACTGGTTATTATTTATGCATAGTTCATCAAAGTAGTCTATTCTAAAGAATATCAGAAGCTAAGTTGATTTAAGTATGCATTTGTAGATTAGATCTAGTTATTCAAGCTTTATATTTAGTAAATCTAGTTCCTAATTAAGTACTTGGTTCATTTAAAAAGTTTTATCTTTCGAGTACTTAAGTAGGATCTTAACTTTTTTAAGCTTTTAACGACTTATCTAGCACATTTCATGCAAAGTTAGTGGCTGGTTTTACTTTTTTGATGAACACGTAAGAGGAGGTATTGGCGAAATTATGAAAATTTGGACCATCCGGGACCCCAGGAGCACCTTATCTTTCTTGGAATCAAAACTTTAAAACTTGTAAGCCTTTTGGATCCTGATTTATAAAGGACCAAAGGCATCCACCCAAAAAATTGTTAAAAACCATAATAAAATCAGCAGGCTACCCACTGCCTAGTCTCCATCCCCCTTGGGGGATTCATGTCTCTTTTTTGTGGTGTGTTTTTCATTCGTTTCTTTCATTTTCAGTAGCTAACTAAGATTAAAATTAACCGTTTGTTGGTTCTAATTCAACGTTGGACCACAAACTCATTCAGGATTTTACTTTATTTGCCTTATTTAGATTAGTCACTATTTTCACACTCACTTCACTATATTAGCTTAATTTCATTTCTTAGAATATATTTGAATTTTTTTTCATTTTGCTTAAAGAATAACGAACCAGGACTTTGGTCCCCTGTTATGCTCTGGCAACCATTGCAGGCTTGCCCAGAACGTTGGTTGCAAATCAGAAAGGGGATTTTGAGTGGCTAGCTTAATAGGGCAATCCATTCGAAGTTTATCTTTTAAAGGTGAAAGGTTGCATTGAGCATACTACGGTGTCAGAGGGATGCCTTAAGTAGATTATGTCTCTCCCTGTTGGACTCTTGGTACTGTTGCTCTACGCTCATCTTAAGAGGATAAATTCTCGAGTGGACCAAACCAAAAATAAACCCCCTCTAATCAACTCATCCATAATAAATTAAAACGGACCAAGAGCATTGCAAAACATTTCATTTTCGGCAGCATCTATTTACTTTCTCGACACTGGTCTACTTTTACGATTATCTACTTAAGTGAGTTTAATATGTCGTGATTGCTTATTTATTCATGTTCTGCTAGTTCAATTCATATTTGTTGCTCTTGCTTCAGTATTTTCAAAAAACTCCTGAATTTACTTCTTGTAGCTTAGCTTAATGATTAATCAACCTTAGTTTCTTTTTATGAGGGACCACCTCGCTTGGCTTCGCTAGGAGTTGGCCTAGACAGAGGAGTTAAGTGTTAAGTGACAGTACTTGACTCGTGACTTGCCCCCAAGGACACACCCAGTGGCTTGAAGATTTCTGCCACATTACCCAAGGTGCGTATTAGGCAGCAACACCTTGCATGATCGTGGAGCATTGTTCTAGTAGGATGTGAGGCGAGCGCAAAATCATGGAGAGATGAGCTTGATGAGTCTTGCGCTTGGTGTGATGCCTTGATTATTGTATCCTTCCTGATCCACAAGGTCTCTATGCTTGTGATGATGCATGAGTTGATGAGCTAAGGTTTGAGGATTCAAAACCTAGGATAGACATGTAGATTTGGAGGCTAGCACTAGAGTTGTCTTGCCATGTACTTGTGTGATGCAACATGGCTAAGATTTGTAAAGCCTAGAAATAGAGTGGAAAGCTTGTGTGATACAAGCCTGATATCAAAGCCAAGGATGACTCACCAATGTTGATGCTTGCTTGTTGTTAATATTTGGTGGTGGCTAAGTTTTTCATGGTTTCCCTAGCTAGGGCTTTGAAGTTTGGGGAGCTTGAAGATTGTACTAGCTTGTGATAAGTTGTGACTATGTACATGTACCTCATTTATATATATATATATATATTCCAGCTCTCCAAAATCGTGTAAATTACAGATTTTATTTTCAACATGCATTATCTTTTGGATTGGGTAATTTCTAGCACTTCTTATTAACTTGATTTGATATAGCATAGAGCTCAAATTGTTAAGTGATTTAACATATCTCAAATATAAGAGAGCAGATTTACTCTTGTATATAAAGTAATTTCAGATCTGCTATATGCTTATAAAATTGTGCCCTAAGGACTTAAACTTGTTGGCATATGTTTGGTATCTTTTCTCTTGGGCTGCCTAGTGTGTTGGGTTGAAGTGAAGTGAAATATTGTCCATTGTTTGTTGTTGTATCTTTTCTAACAATTGCATATGTTGCTAGCTGCGGAAGCCTGAGTTTTCCTCTGCAAGGGTTTCACCTATCCTTGTTGCGTGCGATATCGCTTTGGAGGGGGTCTCTCCCCCTCCGCCCTTTGAAGATGATCTCACTTTCCAAGCTCTCCTATTGTCCCTCTCGTCCAAGCCCAAAGTCAGGAAAGCACCAAAGCGTTTTGTTCGAAGAGCTGAAGATGTTCCTACGGTAGTTTTGCCACCTACCTCTTTCAAGGGCATGAGTAGGGTCATCTCTGAATGACGTTTAGTAGGCCAGTTTACTAAATTGTGGCCTACACTAGTATCAATTGAGCAATGGCTTGATAAATCTTGGAGGCTGTTCATCAAGGGCACCGTTGCTCTGTATGCATGTGGGAAGGGATTTTTCGTTTTCCACTTCCAAATCTTGCAAGATAGAGATCTCATTTTTAGAAGCGACCCATATTTTTTTGGCTCCCGAGGGCTCTATCTCAATCGATGGTCATTGGACTTTGATCCCAATGATGATATCCCTTCAACAGGTCCCATCTAGGTTAAACTCCCTTGCCTCCCTCTCTAATGTTGGGGAGATGATTGCCTCAGATCCATTGCCAATTCTCTTGGAAAATATATCGACTGCACAGCTCCAAAAAGCAAGCAATTTGCATGTGCAAGAATATGCGTTGAAGTAGATCTCGAAAAAGGTCTTCCCGCTTAGATCCTGTTGGCTCATGGCTCCTGGAATCATCATCAACAATTGGATTACAAGCAACTCCCTTTTAAATACAAAATCTGTCACAATTATGGACATTTTGCAAGGGACTGCAAGCAGACTAAATCCACTAATTCCCAACAAAATCCTCCAGAGGAACAATGGCATACCAAGAATAAAAAAGCAACTCAAAGAGGAACCGATGCTGCAACAAAATACTCTGCTGCCTCAACAAGTCAGGTAGCTCTAGTAGCTAACCGGTTCGATGCCCTTTTGAAGATTACAAAAAGGGACGCTTTCAAGATCCAAAAGATTTTTTACCTACTTCAACTGGTTCACCGACCCCCCATAAAAAACAAAAATCCTACCCCAAAGCCCCATCTCCCTCGAGCTTCAAAATGTTGGAAGATGATAACTCTGAAGGTCCTTTCTCATATTTCTGGTGTGAGTGTGATGAGAAGGACTTGTATAGACTTTGTCCTTTGTATTTATGTAAAAAGTGTCTTTTATATAAATAAAGTGATTTAGCCTTGTACTTTAGAAAGTGGGTCACTTTAAGTGATGTATTTAATAATTAATGTATTTAATTATTACAAGTGAGTTTTAATTATGACCCTTGATTTGTAATTAATTCTCAACCCTAGATTAGGGTAGTTAGAGAAAGTAGTTACAAATTTGAAGTATAAGACAAAGTGAAAGGACATTGAAGACACTCACCATCAGAAAGGGAAGAAGAATAATGTGAAGAAGAAAGAGTAGATACCCTAGTGAAAGTGGCACAATTTCCAAGAAGAGGAGTAGAGACACGTTTTCCAAGGCAGCCCAAAGGTGACCGTACAACAGTCTGACAAGTTCGTACAACAGCATGCGTGGGCACGAATCCCAAGGCAACTACTGGTGCATTTATTGTTGACTGTCCAAACAGTACAACAAGGTGATTTATGGCACGTGTGGCACAAAAAACAAGACAAAAGTACAGGTCGTACAGCACGTGTGGCACATAAAACAAGGCAAAAAGTACAGGTTGTACAGCACGTGTGAGCAGACCGTACAATAGGTCGTACATATGTTAATTGCCACGTTTTTCAAGGCAATTTGTTTCTGTTCAGTTTAGTGAAATTTTGTCAATTAGGGTTGAAGAAATAATTTTCTTGTGTTGAAAATTTCGAAGTACTCTTCTTTAATGAGAAATTCTTCTTCATGGTTTACCCCAAGTTGGGGTTTTGCCTGGTCTTTTGACCAGAACATCTGTGTACAATGTGTTTGTTTCAACTTCAATATTTGAGAAGTGTTTTTGAATTTGTGGTTTTAATTTCAAAATTTATGAGCAAAGTTTAATTAAAACCCTAGACATTCAAAGTGTTTTGCATAATGCATGCGTGAGAAGTTTTATGCTTATGCCAATTTTTCTTCATAATTAAGCATGGGGGTGCTCGTTTTCTAACTCATAGCACCTACTTAACCCCTAAACCCACTTTCCTAAGTTTTCGAGTAATTATTTATCCCCAAAATTAAATATTACTCAAAACTGGTAAAAAAGGCCAAAAAAATGGATAAAGTGAAAAATTCGGCAACTCATAAAATAAAATAAACATGCCGAAAGTGAATTTTCTGAGTTGGCAAAGCAGAGAGGAAACATTCTTAAGGTTTCCAAAACATGCAAGAGTGTTTTTCTCCTAAAATAAGAGCAAGGCGATTTTGCTAAAAGGAGAGGGAGCTTTTCCCCATGAAGAGGGCGCAAGTCCCTAGAAAACATTTAAAAAAATGGAATTAAAGTTCGGTGGGTGAGTTGGTTTCTAAACAGAAGATTTTTTCCTTTAACAATTTGTTCCAACTCAATCCAAGCTCATCAAGTGCGCCCCCTCTAGAGAAGTGTGCCCCCCCCCCCCCCCCCCCCCCCCCC
>LPNX010735785.1:32623-49775 GCA_001517045.1 Pseudotsuga menziesii
CCTCCACTGAGAAACAGTGTCAATGACATCCAGTGAAATTGCCTCTACTTCAGGTTCTTTGTCAAGCTACTTCACCCATATCCTTAGATTGTAGTAGGCATACACCCTGCCATTGAGGCTATGGGTACTTAACTTGTATGAACATTGGGGACCATAGTTAGTGATGATAAATTGTAGTAAATTAAACTTAAAAATTAGAAAAAAATATAAACAATTTTAATTGTAATAGTTATATTTTTTAACATTTCTAACCTGTTACACTTGGAGTGTATCTTTTTAAAGACATTCCAATTGTGTTCACACCCTGGAGAACTGCAAGTTTGGCTAAGCACATGAACGACGAGTTTCTGCAACTTTGGGATCTTTCCACTAGACATCTACAATGAATAAAATGAAAGGATTCAAAGGAAGACAACAAATTATATTTTCTTATTTCCATCAAGTAATAAATGTCAAATATATAGAAAGGAATAAACAAAATTTGAAATTGAAGCTTACTTGGCATCTTTGCGGTCCTATCTAGGATAGCCATCTCATAACCCAAAACCTCAAATGCCATCCTATATATCTCCATCTGTCTAGAAATCTCTAAGCATTCAGCTAGAGTGTGCACCATCCTTGAATGCGCTGGAAAAAAGTTCCATGACCTCACCATCAAAATTAAATCCACAAGCATAAGAGAATGTTGGGTTGAGGAAGACCCCTGTTGCATGAATGGGACGATGGAGAATGTTAGTCCATCGCCCATCAATCACACCCCAAATCTGATCTCTCTTGGTGAGTCCTTCCTCCCCTTGTCATCATAGTACCAATACATAGCTTCCTTGGCCCCATCCATGGCCTCATACAAGCATCCCATTGCATGCTTGTCACCATCAACCAATGGAACAACCTTTACCAAAGGTTCACTAATGGTACATACCTCACCTACTACACTCCAGAATCTTTGGTCATGTCCCACAAGTTGGGCTATGGCTTGCCCATCTTGTTTGGTGCTATATACACAACCTACCCACTCATCAAAAAGAAACATCCTCTATAACTCCAACATACTCTTGAGGAGCAACTGAAGAGAAATGAAGCTAGTGGCGAAAGGACGCACCAACTCTCTATTCCCTGTGAACTATCTCATGAGTGAAAGAACATGTGTGATTATATATGTATCTGGTCACACTCTGAGCTTAATCAATGGTTTCCTTGATCAGAGGAATTTTTTGAATTTTTTCCATGTCCTCTAGCATCAAATCAATGCAATGGGATGCACAAGGACTCCAGTACAAGATTTCTTGATAGAGATTTGTGTATGAATGGGGCTATAAAAAGTGGTAATATTGTTTTGTATATGAAGTAGTTATTTGTGATTGATTCTCCTTCTAGTTCTTCCCATCCTATGCTTAAAATGTATTACCTAAGTATCATTTACTAATTTGAAAGTGTTTGGAATACATTTTCTATGTGGTGGTTATCCCCTTCATATGCCATGTCTATGGTTTCATTTTTTTTCAAATTCACCACTAGTCAGGCCTGTTTAGTTAAATAGTAGAATATGTTGGTTGTAAGTCTTTGATACAGTTATATACCTCATATTTTCACAAGAAGAATCTATAACGCTTGTTGTCCTATGACCACATTTGCCAAATGGACTTGACACCACTCTTGATCCCCCATCACTCCTTTTATAATCAACCTTTTGTATCTCTATTTTGCTAAAGTTAACTTCTCATTTCCACCTTGAGCTTTCATGATATAGCTTAAACAATCGTAAGTTAGGAAACCCCCCTTGTGTTGGAGGAGAATCAACCTAAAGTGAAGACAAGAAAGGTTTGGGTGGTAACAAAATCAAAGGATAAAACTAGGAGGGTCATTTTCTTATGTGAGAAGAAGCATGTAGCTCAAATGAAGAACCAAAAGCAATCCTATCTTGTTGTCCACCAAAACATAAATTTCTTGTGAAAACTTGACTTAAGGAGAGATTCCAAACATGCATGAGGGTATATTTACCAATAGACAATGTGAATGGCAACCAACTCTTAATTAGTAAGAAAGATACACATATTGACATTTCCAGCAATAAACAAAAACAAATTAAAGGGGAATAAACGACAACTAAACTTCTTCTAAATAAGGAACAATGTTGATTATATCCCTTCACAACACATTTGATGTGAGAACTTTCAACAATAGTCTTCAACATTTCAAGTCCCAAAACATTATGCCTCACAAGAAAAACCTTTTCCTTTCATTGCCTTCAAGAATATTCAAATAAGCTTGAAGGGGGAACCTCCCTGTAATTAACCTAAATGGTTATTACAATTGTTAATTAATATCAGTTTACTAATTAGTCACTAATAGGTTAATTAATTAATAATTAATAATTATTAGTTATTATAGGGGATGTCTATTTATTAATAGACGTGACTATTACCCTATTAGCCATATTTAACATGGTTCACTATCTCTATAATTCATCATTCAATTATCAAAACATATATATTTATAATTAATATCCCAACATGTAAGGTGTTACCTTACAAGTGGTATCAGAGCTTTAGGCTTGGATCTCTACGGTCTCAAAATCTTCCTGGCGTTCATATCTCCCTCACGCTCCCATCACTGATCATACTCCCACGCTCCCATCGCTACTCATCCACCGCTTCCTCCTCCATCTTCCCTTGCTTGCACTCCCTTCATTACTCTACCTTCCACCTCATCGCAGTCATCCCAGCAATCTCCATCTTGGCACCACACCAGTCTCCTTTCGGCTCTCCCACTTCTTACCTCCACTACCTTCCCATCGCCCACTTCGCAATCGCCACTCATTATCGCTGCTCCTAAGTTCCACTTCTCCACACAGCTTGCTGCTCTCTTCTCTCCATCAACTTGAAGCTCCATGCCCACTCTCGCCTACATCTTATCTTCCTCTCGTTTCCCTCCATTCCGACACAGCGAAGCTTACAGCCCCTTACCCATGTGTAGCACTCCCACTATCTTCCTCTACTGCTCTCCACGCGGCACCATTCTGACAGGACACCTGCTACACATCCCACTTGTAAGGATAAAACCTTACATGTTGGATATTATTTATAAATATATATATTTGATAATTGAATGATGAATTACAGAGATAGTGAGCCATGTTAAACATGGTTGATAGGGTAATAGTCACGTCTATTAATAAATAGATATGCCCTATAATCACTCATCATTAATAATTAATTAACCTATTAGTGACTAATTAGTAAATTGGTATTAATCAACAATTGTAATAACCATTTAGGTTTATTACAAGTCATCTGGCCTTGAAAAGATTCGACCACGAATCTTGTATAAAGAGTGCTCAGCTTAACTTCTTAAATGCTTGATTAGTCGTAACTTCAATAGAGGTGTTGTGCTTGACAGAATTTTCTTTAAGAAAGGCATAGGTGTGATTGATGTTGACAAAGGAACTCTTTCCACGAATAATGGTACCACAATTTAATAATTCTTGAAAGAGTTGGTCACATTTCCATTCAAATTTCTTCATGCATATAGTTATGTAGATAAAACCATAATGACTATAGGAGGTATTCTTTTGCATTTCCAATCTGATATCTTTATGATGAACTTGTGTCGACATGTTGAACCCAGTGTTTTAAAACTCGGTTAACTCGGACTCGGACTCGACCGAGTTGACCAAGTCAACCCTGGACCGAGTCGAATCGGCACTTAAATCGAATCAAAGGCCTGGTTCGATACCAAACTGGTCGAGTTGGTGTCCAACTCGGCGGTTTGGTACCGAACCGGTCGAATCGGGCAAATTATTGAGTGACTTGGGCGAGTTATTCCAATTCGAGGTGTGTGTCTTTGTAGGTTAACGGACACGATATTTTTTTGTTTTTATTTAAATTTTACCTAATCCTACAGCCCTACGTTCTAACCCTAACCCAAAATCACATGATTCATAGGATTAATGCTCGAGGCTTAAATCTTGGGAAATTTGAAAGCCGATGTATACAAATCCGACATAAATATCAACCGGTAATCAACACTGAACAGTGCCAAGTGGTCTCCATCTACAACCAATGGAGGCCCATGATCACAAGAATTCGAAAATGTGAAGGGCAGACGCGAGCAACGAAACAAACGAGAGCGATCGCTGAGTTTTGAATGAGCTCGAAAATTTGAAATCAAAGGGAATGAAACTTGCTCGACTCTAAGTATTTTATAGTATTATAAATTTATACATTTGAATTGTCGTCAATGTGTGTATATATATATATTAAAATCATTAACCATAAACATATATTATTCCCATATATACAATATAAATTATAAATTACTAAAAGTTATATTAATAAAAAAATATGAGTTTATTAATATATATAATTGTAGTTATATATAGTTATAAATATTTTGTTGTATTTTGAAAATTTTGAAATGTGTATTTTCATATTTTCATTTAGGTCTCTATAGTAACTCTAAAGGCCATTTAGGCCTCTTTGATTATGTATTTCTTTTTAGATATGTTTGTAGAGTACACTTTATGCCATTTTGATATGTTCACTTTTATATGGTATATATACATGAACAAACTTTGGATATTTTGTCTTTAATGCTTTGGAATAATGGATTAGAATCTTTAAAATATTTTTTTCTTTAAAATTTAAATATTTTATGTGCTTTTTAGTAAACCGAGTCAATAAATTCAAGTCGGTCGAGTCATTACCGAGTCATTATCAATTCCAAGTCCAAGTCCGAGTTGACCCTTGACCGATTCCAAGTCCGAGTCCGACTTTTAAAACAATGGTTGAACCCTAGTATTTTTGCATGCTTTGGTATGGCACTGGTTAATATCTGAAGTATAGATTATTCAGTGTTGACCAATGGATCTTCAAACATGGTTGGATATTCAGTTACATTTGTTACGATCTTCTTATATGTAGTGGCAACTACTAATAACTTACTTAATTCAATCTGATTGTTTAAGGAGTCTTCATTTGTAGTTTCATCACGTACTTTTAAGGATGAAGCGCCCTTTAATGTATTTATTTCATCCATTAGAGTTTGATTAAAAATCTTCAAATGATTTATATTCTTGTCTTTATCTGATGATCTTGTCTCCGGTTTCTCCTTGGGAACCATTTGATCTTGAACATACTAAGTTGCAACAACCTGTAAAACGTTTATATCTTGATGTGTCGGAGAGTTTTCTAACTTTTTTTCTTCTACGTTGTCATGATTAGGATCGTCTTTAGTGCTTCTATTTCCATCGTTGTATCATTCTACAACTTCAATCTTTTTATAATTGCCATTAACACCCACCTCATATTCATCAGTATTTGGTGTTTCATTATTACAATTTATGAGATCGCCATCTTCTTTAGAATTGGCATTGGCATCAAGATTGTCATCAAATGCATCTATCTTTTTATCATTCTTATTCTCAAGTAATTCTTCTTCAAGTTCATTTTGATCTTCTATACTCTGAGTTTTATCACTGTCCTCTACATCTTTTGTTTCATTGTCTATGTTATTGTGTTTATTATCATGTCCTTGGCTTTGGTTTGGGTTATGAGCCAAGCTTACAATCCGACACTGTTTTGGAACTTCACAAGCCATTTTCACTGATTTTATAGTTGTGTAGGTTGGGCAATTTATACGACTCATTTCCATTCCTTGTATGAAGCTACAACAAATTTCCGGAACTTGTCATGTAATGTTTCTTCCTGCTCTTTCGTGCTTGAAAATACATATAGTGGAACTGCTTCTTCTTCTTTCAACTGACTTAAAGAGTAGGACTCATGTGCCTCTAGTATTTCTTAGTCCACATACTTCTTAAATTCTCGTTCTCGTCGTCGTATTATCAACATTTTCGTTTCTTCAACTAATTCTTTTGTCTTCATGAAGAATTTGTGTTGTCTTCAAGATCTTTGTTTTTTATTTCTTCGATCTCCCCTTCTAATTCCTTTTTAACTTCTTGAGTTGTTTTATCTCTTTTAAAAAACCCATAAATATCTCTTTTAAAAAACCCATAAACACCTACATCAAAGACCATTTTGTCTTATACAAAATCTTCAATTTTTTTGAATAATAATAATAATTAATTAATTAATTAATAATATTATTTATTACTATTGTTTTTATAAACTATATATATAGTTTTTAATATAAAGCTTTTTGGGGGGTTTAAAATATTATAACAATAACTATAATATTATAATTTTGTTGGAAGACAAGAATTTAGGGTTTAAACAAGATTATAATAATATATATTATTATAAGCTATGGTTTTCGAATATATAGTAATAAATATGTTTACTTCGTTATTCTTTTCTTTTTAACTTTCTTTTCCTTTTTTTCAAACTTTATTTTTATTTTTTCTTCTTTTTTTGACTTTACTGGTTTTTTTAACTTTTCTAAACCACATGTGGTTTGCTTTAAAACCACGTGTGGTTTTACACTTTTTTTTTGTTCATTTTTTTTCTTTCCTTCTTCTCCCACCAGTAGCTTCTTTCACCACAGGCAAACGGTAAAATCGCTCTGATACCACTTGTAAATAACCTATTAAACCACATGTGGTTTGCTTTAAAACCACGTGTGGTTTTACACCTTTTTTTTCATTTTTCTTCTTTCCCTCTTCTCCCACCAGTAGCTTCTTTCACCACATGTAAACGGTAAAACCACTCTGATACCACTTGTAAATAACCTATTAGGTTTTTTACAAGTGGTATCAGAGCAATTTTACCGTTTGCCTGTGGTCAAGGAAGCTCCTAGTGGGAGAGAAGAGAGAAAAGGGAAAGAAGAAAAAGGAAAAAAAAAGAGTAAAATCACACGTGGTTTTAAAAACAAACCACATGTGGTTTAGAAAAGTAAAAAAACAGTAAAGTAAAAATAAAAATAAAAGTTTGAAAAAAAGGAAAAGAAAAGAATAACGAAGTAAAAATACTTATTATTGTATTTTCAAAAACCATAGCTTATAATAATATATATTATTATAATCTTGCTTAAACCTTAAATTCTCCTCTTCCAACAAAATTATAATATTATAATTATTGTTATAATATTTTAATCCCAAAAAAAAACTATATATATAGTTTATAAAAACAATAGTAATAAATAATATTATTAATTAATTATTATTATTATTATTCAAAACAAATTGAAGATTTTGTATAAGACAAAATGGTCTTCGATGTAGGCGTTTATGAGTTTTTTAAAAGAGATAAAACAACTCAAGAAGTTAAAAATGAATTAAAAGGGGAGATTGAAGAAATAAAAAACAAAGATCTTGAAGCGAAAATATCGGATATCAACGTGGCAACGCAAGTTCTTCATGAAGACATAAAAGAATTAGTTGAAAAAATGAAAATGTTGATAATACAACGACAAGAAGAAGAATCTAAGAAACATGTGGACAAGGAACAATTAGAGGCGCATGTGTCCTACTTCTTGAGTCAGTTGAAAGATGAAGAAGTAGATACGCCATATGTATTTTCAAGCACGAAAGAGCAAAAAGAAACTTTAGATGATATTGATAAAGGACAACTCAAAATCACTCATGCACCTATGCTAGAACAAAAAACGCATACATTGATACCTCACATTCCCCCTCACAGAAGGTTCAGGTCATCATACGTAAAGAAGGATAAGAACCATCGTTTGAATTACAAGACACGAAAACAATGCCTAACCATAACCACCGTTCAAAGTACAAGAATCAAAATAAGATGTGGTATCATGCACACGTTCCAGAAATTTGTTGCAACTTCATACAAAGAATGGAAATGAGTCATATAAACCGTCCAGCCTACACAACCATAAAATCAGTGAAAATGGCTTGTGAAGCTCCAAAACAAAATCAGATTGTAAGCTTGGCTCATGACCTAAGCCAAAGACAAGGACATGATAATAAAAACAATAACAGGAACGATGAAACAAAAGATGTAGAGGACAATGATAAAGCCCAGAGTATAAAAGATCAAAATGAACCTAAAGAAAAATTACTTGAGAATAAAAAAGACAAAAAGATAGATGCATCTGATGACAATCTCGATGCCAAGGCCAATTCTAAAGAAGATGGTGATCTCATAAATTGTAACAATGAAACACCAAATGCTGATGAATATGAGGTTGGTGTAAATGACAATTATGAAAAAATTGAAGTTGTAGAAGCATACAATGATAAAAATAAAAGCACTAAAGACGATCCTAATCATGACAACATAGAAGAAGAAAACTCAGAAGACTCTCCGACACATGAAGATATAAACGTTTTACAGGTTGTTGCAACTCAGTATGTTCGAGATCAAATGGTTCCCAAGGAGCAACTAGAGACGAGATCATCAGATAAAGACAAGACTATAAATCATTTGAAGATTTTTAATCAAACCCCAATGGATGAAATAAATACATTAAAGGGCGCTTCATCCTGAAAAGTATGTGACAAAACTGCAAATGACGAATCCTTTAAACAATCTGCTTGAATTAAGTAAATTGTCAGTAGTTGCCACTACATATAAGAAGATCATAACAAATGTAACTGAATATCCAACCATGTTTGAAGATCCATTGATGAACATTGAAGAATCTATATTTCAGATATTAACCAATGCCATACCAAAGCATGCAAAAATACTAGGGTTCAACATGTCAACACAAGTTTATCATGAAGATATCAGATTGGAAACGTAGAAGAATACTTCCTATAGTCATTATGGTTTTATCTACATAATTATATGCATGAAGAAATTTGAATGGAAATGTGACCAACTATTTCAAGAATTATTAAACCGTGGGACCATTATTCGTGGCAAGAGTTCCTTTGTCAACATCAACCACACCTATGCCTTTCTTAAAGAAAATTTTGTCAAGCACAACACCTCTATTGAAGTTACGACTAATTAAGCATTTAAGAAGTTAAGTTGAGCACTCTTTATACAAGATTCGTGGTCGAATCGTTTCAAGGCCAAATGACTTGTAATAAACCTATATGGTTATTACAATTGTTAATTAATATCAGTTTACTAATTAGTCACTAATATATTAATTAATTATTAATTATTAGTTATTATAGGGCATGTCTATTTATTAATAGACGTGACTATTACCCTATCAACCATATTTAACATGGTTCACTATCTCTGTAATTCATCATTCAATTATCAAAACATATATATTTATTATTAATATCCCAACATGTAAGGTGTTACCTTACACTCCCTAAATCCAACCATAAAAGATAATGGGGAGAGCAAATCCTTAAATAGATTTGGGCTCAATCCCCATTACAATAAAAATATCAGCTACTGGAATATAGATCCACTTTGTTCTCCAAGGGATAACAATAAAATATTCCTAGATCCTTGTTTTCTCCAAGGAAAATAGTATAATGAAACATCAATGGGGCTCTTCAAGGAATTATTCCCACCTAAATAATAAACTAGTGAAGTCAAATGAATGAGATGCTACCTGTCTCCTCCTCCTTTTGAAAACCCTTCAAGGATAGCCATCAAACACGCAAAGATTAGCTCTATGTGCAAGGCATTCTCCACCATGTACGTTTATTGATCTTACTCTTCCAAAATATCGAAAATACTCCAGCAACAAAAGTGGTGTTCTCAAAAAGTTGGCTAAAATGTGATGAGGATTTTAAGGTAGCAGATTTGAAACCACCATAACTTCCTCATATTTGTCGAAACTTCTTTTATGACCACAATTTTAAAATCCTATAGTCATTACCCCTCCAGTGGCACTGATCTGGCAATAATCTTCGCACTTTGACAAAAGATATATTCTTATGAGTTAGAACACCCCTCTAATAAAGCTATCAAACTCTTCATAAAGTGGAACTCAAATAGGTGTACAAGAAACAATCCATTAGTTGCTATAATAATTCCTCAAACATCGGGTGACCTCTATTACCCCTCCAAATGCATCTGCATTTTGAGCGGTTAAGACACTGTTTACAACAGCCATGTATCCTGCCTTCAGTCAACCAGATTCACCAGCTTTACGCTTTGGGCCATGCATGCACTGTTTGGCAGATTTTTTGAATCCTTTTTCAAACCAGACAGTGGATGAGACCAAGCTGCAAACTCTACAGGAAAAGCATCGTCCCAAGATTTTAGCTGTTATTCAATAGCATTCAACAGAACATCATAGCTTGGTTCACTCACAATGTGCCACAGCTAAACTGTGTAATAATAAATCTCAACAAGGCTGCAAATCTAGTGAAGCAACAGATACTAGAATCACCTAAACAGAGCCATGAGGATGCTTCAAACTGTAACTTAGTCAATTGGAAAAGTGAAGATGCTTTACATTATCTACAAAGAGGGGCTTTCAAGCAAAATGATAGTACCGGCTTGACCAATGACTCGGTCAATGAAGACATGAGTTCTATTGCAGATCTTCAGGAGCAGGTAAAGTGGTTCAAAATTGAGCTATGCCAGGCTTTGGAGGAGAAGAAACTGGCTATTCTGAGGTTAAAAGAGCTAGAAAAAGCATCCATATATATGGTTAAAAAAGAAAATAGGGGCTTGCTGGACACAAAGGTGGAGCAGTTGGACTTGAGTTGGCCAATTTGAAGCAACCTTTCGTAGAGAAGCAACAACATTAGCATTTTCAGAATATTTCTTGGAGCAGTCCAAAGCAGCTACATGAGGATGAATGTCAAAAGGTTTGAACTATCAACATTTTTTTGACGACAAAGAACACTACACGATTTTGATCAGTTCCACAAATCTGGTTACCACTTCATTAAATCAAATGACACATCAATAGTCGAGCATCAAAGGGAAATTTCCAATCGCAGCCTTGGGTGAGTCGATACGGTTGCTGATTGACGCCAAAGTTGGGGTCTCAACAAATACGCAGCTTGGATATATTGTTGAACTGGCAACACGAAATGATTATGGAATTCAAGGAGCAAAATTCATTATTCAATCCACTGTCAAGGACCCTGCACAGCTTGACCTGAGAGTGGAGGCATTTCTTAAAATGTTTGAGGGTAAACTGCACACTATGTCAGATGATCAAGTTTCTCCGTCAGTTCCACTTATCACAGGATGCTGAATCAATTTTTCAAGGAGAAGATTAACTCGCCAGATATCATAACCCAGATATCATGGGTAGCCAAAATCGTGGAATCGAATGTCTGTTTTGAATGACTGACAGAAATCACGATTTTTGTGGAACCGTCACATGATTTGCTCAAATCTCTCGGATTATCAGTGTGTTTAGTTGGCAACCGACAGTGTTTGAGCAGCTGTGTGTCATCAATGGTAGCCAAGAACGATGGGTTTTAAACCTTAATAGTAGCCAGCGTGACATTTAGTGGAGCTAGCGATTTTATCCACGATCTACTTGGCAGCCAAATCGTGGTCTCCGTTATCACTTGCAACCCCAAGCAGTTCAGAAGGATCTCCACAGCGAAAAATCCGAGTGGGATCGACCTTCGTGATTTAGTGAGCAATCCAGGCTTTTGTGGTAGCCATTAACTCTTTTCACAAGTTGACTCATCAAATGTTTCACCGCCAAAGATCAGGATGCACACGATGGTAGTTAAACGTTGACTGGAACGCAGGGATTTCATCTGGCAGCCGATTAAATTTCGTGAGGCTGGATTGTCCACCTTTTTATCCTCGTAGCATTTGTTCTAATTGGAAGCTGTGCACTCAGAACCGTTTTTCAAAGGAAGCCGAGTCTGATGTTAGATTTGATGGATGGGCTTTTTGGTTTGTCTTTAGTTATGTGGATTGTTCACTTCTAGTCAAAGATAGGTTCGCTTTAGTGAAGTGGGATCCTTTGGTTAAGTACATTAGCCAAAGTGGTAGTTACCTTTAGTTAAAGAGGAAAAAGTGGATCTAGATCTACTTTTTCACTTTTTCTCTTTTTTGTTTATTATTTTATTTTTTATCCTTTTTTGAAAATAAGAGGTTTTTTGGCCTATAAAGAGGTCAGACTCCTTCATTGTACAGGATGGAATTTTGGTTCAGAGGATTTTCCCCAGAGTTAATAAAGAAAAAATCATTGTTGAGTTTTTGGATATTTTGGGCATCTCTGCTATTACAATTCAGCTTCATTCATGAGCAGATTGCAAGGCGTGGTTGTCTTTTGATGAATATATTTTTGTTTCTTTCACTCACCAAGCTCAGAAAAAGAAAATCTGGCATAGTAAAGATGTTGGAATGGCTCCATTGGCTGTATGCATATACTCAACAGTTTCTAGATTCATGTTAAGTAGGTAGGTAGGATGAATAAAGCTCTTGCATGAGCATTTAAAATTTTTAGTATGCTTGTTTTTGCTTTGTAATAAGTGTGTGGGATGTGAATTAAGTCATCCCACCACATTTTTCCTTTGAGGTTGCCCTGCTGATACTCAGAGAATGTTGAGGCTCTCGCATGTTCTCTCTGAGAACACGCGTCCCCCATGGAGCTAGATGTTACCCCTCCAAATGCATCTGCATTTTGAGCGGTTAAGACACCGTTTACAACAGCCATGTATCCTGCCTTCAATCAACTAGATTCACCAGCTTAACGCTTTGAGCCATGCATGCACTGTTTGGCAGATTTTTTGAATCCTTTTTCAAACCAGACAGTGGATGAGACCAAGCTGCAAACTCTACAGGAAAAGCATTGTCCCAATATTTTAGCTGTTATTCAGTAGCATTCAACAGAACATCATAGCTTGGGTCACTCACAATGTGCCACAGCTAAACTGTGTAATAATAAATCTCAACAAGGCTTCAATTCCAGTGAAGCAACAGATACTAGAATCACCTAAACAGAGCCATGAGGGTGCTTCAAACTGCAACTTAGTCAATCGAAAAGTGAAGATGCTTTACATTATCTACAAAGAGGGGCTTTCAAGCAAAATGATAGTACCAGCTTGACCAATGACTTGATCAATGAAGACATGAATTCTATTGCAGAGCTTCAGGAGCAGGTAAAGTGGTTCAAAATTGAGCTATGCCAGGCTTTGGAGGAGAAGAAAGTGGTTATTCTGAGGTTAGAAGAGCTAGAAAAAGCATCCATAGAGATGGTTAAAGAAGAAAATAGGGGCTTGCTGGACACAAAGGTGGAGCAGTTGGACTCTCAATTGGCCAATTTGAAGCAAGCTTTAGTAGAGAAGCAACAACATTAGCATTTTCAGAATATTTCTTGGAGCAGTCCAAAGCAACTACGTGAGGATGGATGTCAAAAGGTTTGAACTATTGACATTTTTTCGAAGACAAAGAACACTACACGATTTTGATCAGTTCCATAAATTTGGTTACCACTTCATTAAATCAAATGACACATCAATAGTCGAGCATCAAAGGGAAATTTCCAATCGCAGCCTTGGGTGAGTAGATACAGTTGTTGATTGACGCCAAAGCTGGGGTCTCAACAGATACGCAGTTTGGTGTTGGGGCCTGGAAAATCACAGGTAACAACAGTAGGGATTCTCCCCAATAAACGTTCCCAATTAGCTCGTTATTGTTTGGTATGAGGAATCCGTCCGGTTTACGGTCCGGCTATCGTAGGTTAAGTAACAATTAAAGTGTTTTACCGGTTATGGCCCGGTCCACCGTGTATATTTTTTTAGTTTTTTAATGTTTAAGTATGATGTGCAAGTGCCTAACTAAATGCAGACGATAGAGATAACGAGTAGGGTCACAATGTGATGCACAGGTTCTTACCTCTTGTCTTACCTCTCTCGCTTCTAAATCACAAACAGCAAGAAAGTAACTAAGACTCACTAACCTATCCCTAGGGAGCAAAACTATCATTAATGGTGAGTAATGTATTGTATTGCATGCATAAAGAAAATCACAGATAGCTGTTAACGTTTTTGAACACATGAATATCAATAGAAATATAAACAACAAGATAGCTTATTGTTAATTAAAACATTCATTACTCAATGTGGAAATTTCACAAAATAAACCAGAGCACATTCATAACATGAAAGAATTCAATAGGTTAGAACGATCTCACAATTTATGGAAACAAGCTGAAAAAGAAATAGTTCATATCCAATTAGCCCATAGCAAACATTTGAAAATCCACAGAACTTTCCCTAGTAGAAACATATAACTCTTTATTGTAAAATGAATTAGTTCTTCTTACAATACTTTCTCAAGATAGTCTGGAAAAAAGGTCCCTTTCTATCTAAAACTCTCCTATACTTATACAAAAGCAAAACTCTTGGGCTACCCCACATTGTCTTTTGAGCTTCACCAACCTTTCTTTTCCAAAATTTTGGCCTGTAGCTTGTGCACAAAATTAATACAATATATTACATTTTAAATCAATATTCCCAAAACTTTTTATGAGGAAGGCCCAGCTTGCTTGTTGATGAACTTTTTCCATGCATTAGCATCTACTGCTATGCTTTCAAACCCAGAAGGTTCAAAGAATCGAATGTTAATTTCGTATTTGGCAGCTTGGGTCTTCACCCCCTCTATCCTAGCAGGAATCAGGCGCAACTAGTCCTCTAATAGGTGTATGCTCACAGCTTCATGTGCAAATGCATTTTTCAATATCCATTCATCCAAGTCTTTGACCTGCTGGATTTCTTGTTCATCTTCCTTGTAACTGTCCTATAAATGCTTTAGAAACAGCTCCTGTTCAGGTAGCACCATCAATCTTTTCTCAGCGGAAACCTGACATCGATTGTATGTGAAGAGTACTCTCCTACAAAATTCGGCACAAGCATTCTTTGTCTTCTTTACTATCTTTTTAAATTCCTTTGTAACATTACTAGCAAATTCCATTAACTCATATTCCTACTGCACTGTCTGCTGATCTTTCACGGCTAGGTCTGCAAGAGATTCTTTATTGGTTTCTATCCAAAGCATTCTTCCCTTTAGACTTTCCAATATATCCTGAGTCCTATCTAGGAAATATGAAGTGGTATTTATAATCTCCTCCATCCTGGTGTCTATCTGCAAAACTTTGCATCTTTCATCTTCTATTTGTATTTGTATATGATGAATCCTTTGCCTAAGAGTCAGAACATGCTCCTTTAGGGGACGAATGTCAACTTTTTGCTCCATAGCACCCTTTAATGATGCAGTCAATGAATTTTTCTGTTCCTCTAAGGCTGTTATCTGCATCTGATATTGCTTTTCCTTTTTTTCTGCAGCAGCCTTTTCTATTTCCAGCTCAGTAACCTTGCTCTCCAACTTGCTCTTTTCTTCATTTAAATTTCCACATAATAGCTGAAGATTATCCTTTTCAGTCTGTAAACTCTGATGCTCTAGCCGTAGCTTTTGTAACTCCGTCAAGGTAACTTGGGAACTCTTCTTTGTAGTTTCTGCAGATATCGCTAAAGCATCCTTATCTGCTTGCAGAGTTTGACATTTTGTCCTTGAAACCTTGACTTCTCCTGTCATGTCCTCATATTTTCTCTTTAGCTTCTAGCTTTCATCTCTTTCCTTCTTTAAAGTTTCTTTTAGCTGGGCTACACTCTTCCGTGACTGCTCCAGATCAGTCATGAGCCTGTCCACATTGTCTTTAGTTGCTAAGCTTAAAGCTACCCTAGCTCTTGCTATCAACCGTGGATCCTTATGCGTACCATGTACCACTGTCTTGTCTGTCACCATCTTACCTAGCTGTCCTCCAGTATCTACCTTTTTCTCAGTTCTTTTGACAATCCTTTTCTTCTCTTTGTCATAGAATATGGTGTTAAAATCAGGCACTTCCTCTCCTTCGGTAGGCATGAAAGGAATCAAATCGGATCAAGATCGGATCTTCCTTGTTCTTGATCTGCAGGATCTTGAACTTCTTGTACATCGACTTGCTCTGTGAGCTGCTTCTCCTTTTGGGATTCTGTTAGCCTGAAGCCCTCACTTTCTGCTTGTTTCTTCTTTATTTCAGCTTCTTCTTTTCTTTTCCTTTCTTCTTCTTCTTTCCTAGCTACTTCTTCAACAGCTCGTTTCTTTTCTTCCTCTTCAATTCTTAACCAATTTTCTGCCTCCTGTACCAATCTGCTAACATCTTCTTCTCTTTTCTTGGCCTCTTCTTCTTCTAGCTTCTTAGCTTTTTCTGAAGTCTTGCCTTTTCCACCCATAGTTGTTATATTTTGCTTGAATCTTTTCTTGAGGGATGTTATGTTCTTTGCATTGCGGAGTGTCTCCTCATCTTTGTCCCAGAAGTCAGTGTACTCAAAATGGATTCCTGCTTCTTTACAGTAGTCAGCTACTTTGTTATGAGAGTCATTTCTATGAAAATTCATTTCTCCAAAGCGAAAATATTCTAGCTCTTTAACAAATTATGCTCCCTGCTTTACCCTTGAAAACTTATAGCTTCCAAGTAAGAAAGGTACTACAGGGTACATTGCCTTCTTATGCTCAAACAAAAAATTTCCTACTCCATCTATATACAACTGTCTGACTACCTCCTTGTGGAGTACATAATCTGTAGCATATTTTGGGAGCAGAGAAGGAGCTCTGGAGCCACCATACATCCTTACATACAATCCCTCCTCTGTTAAATAATAATCCCCGAACTCTTGTATGACTTTAAATGCCTCTTCGGACATGCAATTACATTCAGTTAGGAAAATCAGGGTATATAGAGGCATAATGAAATGCTCACAAATCTCCGTATAATAACTGTAATACTTATGTGCCCAAAACAACTTATAAGCCGTGTATATTGGGGTTTTGTCCTTCTCCTAGTTGCATTTCAAAGCAGGGAAAGTCTAGGTGCACAATATGCAATCAATTAGAATAGAGCTTGTTGCCCACCTATTTCGACTAGGTGGCAACTCCATGTACAAGAAGATGTACATAATTGTACAAGTTGTACCTTGGAAAATCTGAAGATTTTTCACTCCTGCAGGGCTATTGCCCCTTTGTAAAACGAAATGTCCGCTCCCCTGCGTGGGAAAATTAATGTAATTTTGTATGCTAGTGTGGGTCATATGGTACGGATGCCACACCACGGAACTGGTTGTTAGGTAAGTCCCCTCATCGAGTGTTTTTCCCTTTCTAATTGATCTTGTTGCGTAAACGAGTTTAATCGGTTTGGTTTTCACTCAAAATCCTCCAAAGTGGTGACGGGCGTTCTAACAGTCAAGTCCATGGGGTGGGCTTTGCTCCCACCTGTTGAGCGCAACAGCAATCCCTCTTCGGTTTGAGAAGAACTAGATCGGGGTAGTCACACCACCGGATCTAAAACTTAA
>LPNX010735785.1:52311-83949 GCA_001517045.1 Pseudotsuga menziesii
GGTTGTTAGGGAAGTCCCCTCATCGAGTGTTTTTCCCTTTCTAATTGATCTTGTTGCGTAAACGAGTTTAATCAGTTTGGTTTTCACTCAAAATCCTCCAAAGTGGTGACGGGCGTTCTAACAGTCAAGTCCATGGGGTGGGCTTTGCTCCCACCTGTTGAGCGCAACAGCAATCCCTCTTTGGTTTGAGAAGAACTAGATCGGGGTAGTCACACCACCGGATCTAAAACTTAATCCAAGAAGAACAACTTTAATAAAATCAACTAAAATAAACCAAGAGACAATTCAAAACCGGTTCTACAACATCTTCTATTTTCAAGCACTCTTTATTTCCAACAATCCGCACTACAATCTTTTATTTCAGCACTTTATTTTGCAGTTGCATCTATTTACTTTCAATCTTGCAAATGGTCATGTGGTAGATCCTTAACTACTTAAGTTCTTTCCATACTTTTGATTTACTGCTGGTTTGATAACTTTCATTTATAGCATTTTTAGCCATATTGTAAATCTGGTTCATGATCCATATTGGTAGATAATCTGTACATTGTTGAATGTTTTATTTCCTTATTGTTTATAATTATCTGGTTTTTTCATATATTTCATTGTTAGACACTTAAGCCATAAGTTCAATCATAGCTTAAATCTCTAAATTGTTTTTCTTGTAATCTTGTAAAGTGGTAACTTATTTTGACTCCATTATCTAGGCACTGGTCTTGTTTTATATAAGGTCTTAGCCTCATTCTGTAAACGATCCCTTTAATTAATCCTTATTTAATTAATAAACCTGGAACATAGTCTTTCCATAGGGACTACCCCCCTTGGCTCTGTTGGGATCTTGCATAAACGGAGGAGTTGCGGACTGAGGTGACAGTGGTCCCCAGCTCTCACTTGCCCCCAAGGACACAAATAGCAGGTTGTGACTTTCCTGCACCTTAAAGTGTGAATTAGGCGGCAACAGAGCTCATATAAAATTCAGATTTTTCTGAGACACTCCTCCTAAGGCTACACTTATACATGCAGAAAGGCTGTTCAACACTATATTGGCCCAGTTGAAGAGGGTTCCTTGTGTAGCAACGAAAAAGATAACCAGTATCCAACCAATCTTGAAACTTTTGCCATTTGCTCAACCAAAAATCCTGTTAAGCATTAGAGCAATAAACCTGTAAGGAGCTCGGAGAGTTGAGGTGTCATATTCTCCGGAAGATCTAGTTCTAAAAATTTTTCCCGGGATCATCATCCTTTTTACAGTCTCTACCAGGTCCAGACCTGCCTCCTTTAGCCAACTCTCTGTTAGGTAGACTTGTGGTGAAGCTAAATGGTATACCATAGACACATAGGCAGGGCTATATGCAGTGTAGCCTTGCTTTGCAGTGTTTTCTAAAATCATTTTTGTCACATCTGCCCTGGGTAACAACTATCTTCAAAAAATACCCTAATTGACTGAAAAAAACCCTCCCGAGTCCCATGGGATACTGTAACTGGGGAAAAAATGGCTTCTTAACCTCTGGCATACCAACAAATGATCAATAAAAGGGTGGTGCGGACGACAAAACGCCCGTCTACACCATGCCCTAACCACTCGCGCAAGAAACGCAAACGCGTCCATAATGCTTCAACTGTGTACAGACTCAGACTTCACATGCAATGAAAATTCAATAACGGGCTAAAACCCCTCCCTCCTTGTAATATAAAATATCCACGAAAATCACCGTAGGCATGCAAAATCCTAACCCCCCATGCGGTAAAACCTAACCTGCGGAAACCTAACGGTTCAAAATCAACCAACAACCACCAAAATGACAAAACCACGGTTTACCTACCTGGCAGTAGTGGTGCAACCGACTGGATGGAACGAAATTCCACGGGTGCAGAGCAGAACGAACAAGGTTTTGACAGCTGCGTGCGCATGAATTCTTCGGACTGCTTCCACAGTGCAAACGACAAATCTCAATGCAAATGACAAGTCACATGGCCACCTATATATACCCATGACCAACGGGAAACTATTGGCAAACAAAAAATAAACCAATCGGAAGAATAGGCTTGAGGCTCACCGCAATAGCGGGCGTGAAACAGACTACAAACCTAGGATTACTTACTAGTCTCGGACATCGGAACCACTAATCACTAGCCTCGGAACCAAAAGCTAATAACCCTCCGCAATGTCGGCTATGGACAATTCTAATATTGTGGGAACGGGTATCGGAGCTCGGCAACGTTAAGCTCTACGAAGTCGACACAGAAAATATGATGCTATCGGAACTCCTCAGAAAAAGCTTCCCGCAACGTCGGGCGAGATAGACACTATAACCCCGACTTGCTCCGGTTAAAACAACCCGACAGCGAAAAAACAAAACATCATCGGATCTCGGAAACACTAGGGTGAAGGGAAAAAGATCGCCAGATAAGTCCAGCACTACGGGGCTGCAACTTCGGCAAATCAAGTCCGAGAATAAAGCAGACTAACTCCGACGCATCGGCGACGGATTCCAAAGGCACTCAACAAGCTAGTTGATTCCTCTTGCGCAATGTCGAAAGGGTAGTCCACTATGATTCCGATATCGGAAGAGTAGTTGACTAAGCATCCCATATGGAAAAGTGAAAAAGACCAAGTTTTTTCAAGAAATCTTTGAACTTAGGGAAACTCTGGAAATAACAAAATACTCCTATGCCAAATTTAATAAAAACAAATAAAAAGGGGGGTCCTAAAATTGAAAATTTTGGGGGAATAGTTGCGGCTGCAACACTTGGATATATTGTTGAACTGGGAACACGAAATGATTATGGAATTCGAGGAGCAAAATTTATTATTCAATCCACTGTCAAGGACCCTGTACAGCTTGACCTAAGAGTGGAGGCATTTCTTAAAATGTTTGAGGGGAAACTGCACACTATGCCAGATGATCAAGTTTCTTCGTCAGTTCCACTTATCACAGGATGCTGAATCAATTTTCCAAGGAGAAGATTAACTCGCCAAAGATCACAACCCAGATATCATGGGTAGCCAAAATCGTGGAAGTTTTGAATGACTGACGAAAATCGTGATTTTTGTGGAAACCGTCACATGATTTGCTCAAATCTCTCGGGTTATCAGTGTGTTTAGTTGGCAGCCGATAGTGTTTGAGCAGCTGTGTGTCATCAATGGAAGCCAAGAACATTGGGTTTTAAAACTTTATAGCAGCCCGCGTGACATTTAGTGGAGCTGGCGATTATATCCACGATCTACTTGGCAGCCAAATCGTGGTCACCGTTATCACTTGCAACCCAAAGCGGTTCACAAGGAGCTCCACAACGAAAAATCTGAGTGGGATTAACCTTTGTGATTTCGGGAGCAATCCACGCGTTTGTGGTAGCCATTAACTCTTTTGACAAGTCGACTCATCAAATGTTTCACCGCCAAAGATCAGGATGCACACGATTGTAGTTAAATGTTGACTGAATCGCAGGGATTTCATCTAGAAGCCGAGTAAATTTCGTGAGGCTGGATTGTCCACCTTTTTATCCTCGTAGCATTTGTTCTAAGTGGAAGCTGTGCACTCATAATCGTTTTTCAAAGGAAGCCGAGTCTAATGTTAGATTTGATGGATGGGCTTTTTGGTTTTTCTTTAGTTATGTGGATTGTTCACTTCTAGTCAGAGATAGGTTCACTTTAGTGAAGTGGGGTCCTTTGGTTAAGTACATTAGCCAAAGTGGTAGTTACTTTTAGTTAAAGAGGAAAAAGTTGATCTAGGTCTACTTTTTCACTTTTTTTCTTTTTGTTTATTATTTTATTTTTTATCCTTTTTTGAAAATAAGAGGTTTTTTGGCCTATAAAGAGGCCAGGCTCCTTCATTGTACAGGATGGAATTTTTGGTTGGGAGGATTTTTCCCTAGAGTTAATAAAGAAAAAATCATGTTGAGTTTTTGGATATTTTGGGCATCTCTAATGTTACAGTTCAGCTTCATTCATGAGCAGATTGCAAGGCATGGTTGTCTTTTGATGAATATATTTTTGTTTCTTCCACTGACCAAGCTCAGAAAAAGGAAATCTGGCATAGTAAAGATGTTGGAATGGCTCCATTGGCTGTACGCATATACTTGACAGTTTCTAGATTCATGTTAAGTTAGGTAGGTAGGATGAATAAAGCTCTTGCATGAGCATTTAAAATTTTTAGTATGCTTGTTTTCACTTTCTAATAAGTGTGTGGAATGTGAATTAAGCCATCCCACCACATTTTTCCTTTGAGGTTGGCCTGCTGATACTCAGAGAATGTTGAGGTTCTCGCATGCTTTCTCCGAGAGCACACGTCCCCCATGGAGCCAGATGTTACCCCTCCAAATGCATCTGCATTTTGAGCGGTTAAGACACTGTTTACAACAGCCATGTATCCTACCTTCAGTCAACTGGATTCACCAGCTTTACGCTTTGGGCCATGCATGCACTGTTTGGCAGATTTTTTGAATCCTTTTTCAAACCAGACAGTGGATGAGACCAAGCTGCAAACTCTACAGGAAAAGCATCGTCCCAAGATTTTAGCTGTTATTCAATAGCATTCAACAGAACATCATAGCTTGGGTCACTCACAATGTGCCACAGCTAAACTATGTAATAATAAATCTCAACAAGGCTGCAACTCCAGTGAAGCAACAAATACTAGAATCACCTAAACAGAGCCATGAGGGTGCTTCAAACTGTAACTTAGTCAATCGAAAAAGTGAAGATACTTTACATTATCTACAAAGAGGGGCTTTCAAGCAAAATGATAGTACCAGCTTGACCAATGACTCGGTCAATGAAGACATGAATTCTATTGCAGAGCTTTAGGAGAAGGTAAAGTGGTTCAAAATTGAGCTATGCCAGGCTTTGGAGGAGAAGAAAGTGGTTATTATGAGGTTAGAAGAGGTAGAAAAAGCATCCATAGAGATGGTTAAAGAAGAAAATAGGGGCTTGCTGGACACAAAGGTGGAGCAGTTAGACTCTGAGTTGGCCAATTTGAAGCAAGCTTTCGTAGAGAAGCAACAACATTAGCATTTTTAGAATATTTCTTGGAGCAATCCAAAGCAACTGCGTGAGGATGAATGTCAAAAGGTTTGAACTATCGACATTTTTTCGAAGACAAAGAACACTACACGATTTTGATCAGTTCCACAAATCCGGTTACCACTTCACTAAATCAAATGACGCATCAATAGCTGAGCATCAAAGGGAAATTTCCAGTCGCAACTTTGGGTGAGTCGATATGGTTGTTGATTGACGCCAAAGCTGGGGTCTCAACAGATACGTAGCTTGGATATATTGTTGAACTGGCAACACGAAATGATTCTGGAATTCAAGGAGCAAAATTCATTATTCAATCCACTGTCAAGGACCCTGCACAGCTTGGCCTAAGAGTGGAGGCATTTCTTAAAATGTTCGAGGGTAAACTGCACACCATTTGAGGAAATTTCAACTCAAAATGGGCCTTTTAACTTTATCTCAAATTCCATGTCATCATGTGTTAGCCAATGAAATTTCTTTAAATTTGAAATACTGTATAGGTCTTAAACACTTTTTTAATATAAATTTGGGGATAGGTATCATAAAAAAACTACTTTTTTGTTTGTATTTTCGACATATCTCCCTGTTTTTTTACTCAAATTTCGATCGGGAAAGCTCGTTGGATGCGGAATTAAATTCCGGATCCAACGAGTACCCACTCAGCATACTTTTGACAGACCTTGCTACCCGAAAAACAAGAAATACCTAAAAAAAGTGATGATGACACTGAAAAAACGTGATGATGACATCATCATCACGTTTTTTTCAGGTATTTCTTGTTTTTGGGGTAGCAGGGTCCATCAAAAGTATGCCGAGTGGGTACTCGTTGGATGCGAAATTTAATTCCGCATCCAACAAGCTCTCCCGATCGAAATTTGAGTAAAAACACGAGGAGATATGTCGAAAATACAAACAAAAAAATAGGTTTTCTTTTCTTCCTCCAAAATTAATAAATGTTATTTTATTATTTTAACTATTATTTTATTAATTTTTTTTAGGAGGCCCATTTTGAGGTGAAATTTCCTCTAATGTATGTCAGATGATTAAGTTTCTCCATCAGTTCCACTTATCACAGGACGCTGAATCAATTTTTCAAGGAGAAGACTAACTCGCCAGAGATCACAACCCAGATATTATGGGTAGCCAAAATCATGGAATCGAATGTCTGTTTTGAATGACTGACAGAAATCGCGATTTTTGTGGAAACCATCGCATGATTTGCTCAAATCTCTCGGGTTATCAGTGTGTTTAGTTAGCAACCGACAGTGTTTGAGAAGTTGCATGTCATCAATGGAAGCCCAGAATGTTGGGTTTTAAAACTTTATAGCAGCCAACGTGACATTTAGTGGAGCTGGAGATTTAATCCACAATCTACTTAGAAGCCAAATCGTGGTCAACGTTATCACTTGCAGCCCCAAGCGGTTCACAAGGAGCTCCACAGCGAAAAATCCGAGTGGGATCGACCTTTGTGATTTAGTGAGCAATCCACACGTTTGTGGTAGCCATTAACTCTTTTGACAGGTCAACTCATCAAATGTTTCACCGCCAAAGATCGGGATGCACGCGATTGCAGTTAAATGTTGATTGGATCGCAGGGATTTCATCTAGCAACCGAGTAAATTTCGTGAGGTTGGATTGTCCACCTTTTTATCCTCGTAGCATTTGTTCTAAGTGGCAGTTGTGCACTCAGAACCATTTTTCAAAGGAAGCCAAGTCTGATGTTAGATTTGATGGATGGGCTTTTTGGTTTGTCTTTAGTTATGTGGATTGTTCACTTCTAATCAAAGATAGGTTCACTTTAGTGAAGTGGGGTCCTTTGGTTAAGTACATTAGCCAAAGTGGTAGTTACTTTTAGTTAAAGAGGAAAAAGTGGATCTAGATCTACTTTGTTACTTTTTCTCTTTTCTATTTATTATTTTATTTTTTATCCTTTTTTGAAAATAAGAGGTTTTTTGGCCTATAAAGAGGCCAGCCTCCTTCATTGTACAAGATGGAATTTTTGGTTGGGAGGATTTTTCCCTAGAGTTAATAAAGAAAAAATCATGTTGAGTCTTTGGATATTTTGGGCATATTTGATGTTACAATTTAGCTTCATTCATGAGCAGATTGCAAGGTGTGGTTGTCTTTTGATGAATATATTTTTGTTTCTTTCACTGACCAAGCTCAAAAAAAGGAAATCTGGCATAGTAAAGATGTTGGAATGGCTCCATTGGTTGTATGCATATACTTAACAGTTTCTAGATTCATGTTAAGTTAAGTAGGTAGGATGAATAAAGCTCTTGCATGAGCATTTAAAATTTTTAGTATGCTTGTTTTTGCTTTGTAATAAGTGTGTGGGATGTGAATTAAGCCATCCCACCACATTTTTCCTTTGACGTTGACCTACTTATATTCAGAGAATGTTGAGGTTCTCGCATGCTCTCTCCGAGAGCACGCTTCCCCCATGGAGCCAGATGTTACCCCTCCAAATGCATTTGCATTTTGAACGGTTAAGACACTGTTTACAATAGCCACGTATCCTGCCTTTAGTCAACTAGATTCACCAGCTTTACACTTTGGACCAGGCATGCACTATTTGGCAGATTTTTTGAATCCTTTTTCAAACCAGACAGTGGATGAGACCAAGCTGCAAACTCTACAGGAAAAGCATCCTCCCAAGATTTTAGTTGTTATTCAATAGCATTCAACAGAACATCATAGTTTGGGTCACTCACAATGTGCCACAGCTAAGTTGTGTAATAATAAATCTCAACAAGGCTGCAACTCCAGTGAAGCAACAGATACTAGAATCACCTAAACAGAGCCATGAGGGTGCTTCAAACTGTAACTTAGTCAATCGGAAAAGTGAAGATGCTTTACATTATCTACAAAGAGGGGCTTTCAAGCAAAATGATAGTACCGGCTAGACCAATGACTCGGTCAATGAAGACATAAATTCTATTGCAAAGCTTCAGGAGCAGGTAAAGTGGTTCAAAATTGAGCTATGCCAGGCTTTGGAGGAGAAGAAAGTGGCTATTCTGAGGTTAGAAGAGCTAGAAAAAGCATCCATAGAGATGGTTAAAGAAGAAAATAGGGGCTTGCTGGACACAAAGGTGGAGCAGTTGGACTCTCAATTGGCGAATTTGAAGCAAGCTTTCGTAGAGAAGCAACAGCATTAGCATTTTTAGAATATTTCTTGGAGTAGTCCAAAGCAGCTACGTGAGGATGAATGTCAAAAGGTTTGAACTATCGACATTTTTTCGAAGACAAAGAACACTACACGATTTTGATCAGTTCCCCAAATCCGGTTACCACTTCATTAAATCAAATGACACATCATTAGCCGAGCATCAAAGGGAAATTTCGAGTCGCAGCCATGGGTGAGTTGATACGTTTGTTGATTGACGCCAAAGCTAGGGTCTCAACAGATACGTAGCTTGGATATATTGTTGAACTGGCAACACGAAATGATTCTGGAATTCGAGGAGCAAAATTCATTATTCAATCCACTATCAAGGACCCTACACAGCTTGACCTAAGAGTGGAGGCACTTCTTAAAATGTTTGAGGGTAAACTGCACACTATGTCAGATGATCAAGTTTCTCCGTCAGTTCCACTTATCATAGGATGTTAAATCAATTTTTCAAGGAGAAGATTAACTCGCCAGAGATCACAACCCATATATCATGGGTAGCCAAAATCGTGGAATCGAATGTCTGTTTTGAATGATTCTCAGAAGTCGCTATTTTTGTGGAAACCGTCGCATGATTTGCTCAAATCCCTCGGGTTATCAGTGTGTTTAGTTGGCAGCCGACAATGTTTGAGCAACTGCGTGTCATCAATGGAAGCCAAGAACATTGGGCTTTAAAACTTTATAGCAACCAGCATGACATTTAGTGGAGCTGGCGATTTAATCCACAATCTATTTGGCAGCCAAATTGTGGTCACCGTTATCACTTGCAGCCCTAAGCGGTTCACAAGGAGCTCCACAGCGAAAAAATCCGAGTGGGATTGACCTTTGTGATTTAGTGAGCAATCCACGCGTTTGTGGTAGCCATTAACTCTTTTCACAGGTTGACTCATCAAATGTTTCACCGCCAAAGATCGGGATGCACACGATTGCAGTTGAATGTTGACTGGATCGCAAGGATTTCATCTGGCAGCCGAGTAAATTTCATGAGGCTGGATTGTCCACCTTTTTATCCTCGTAGCATTTGTTCTAAGTGGCAGTTGTGCACTCAGAACCGTTTTTCAAAGGAAGCCGAGTCTGATGTTAGATTTGATGGATGGGCTTTTTGATTTATCTTTAGTTATGTGGATTCTTCACTTCTAGTTAGAGATAGGTTCACTTTAGTGAAGTGGGGTCCTTTGCTTAAGTACATTAGCCAAAGTGGTATTTACTTTTAGTTAAAGAGGAAAAAGTGGATCTAGATCTACTTTTTCACTTTTTCTCTCGTTTGTTTATTATTTTATTTTTTATCCTTTTTAGAAAATTAGAGGTTTTTTGGCCTATAAAGAGGCCAGCCTCCTTCATAGTACATGATGGAATTTTTGGCTGAGAGGATTTTTCCCCAGAGTTAATAAAGAAAAAAATCATGTTGAGTTTTTGGATATTTTCGGCATCGTTGTCGTAGTTCTGTGTTTTTCATAACTTATAGACCAAGCCAGCATAGAGGGCTATAATCTAGCACATTGGGCAAGCATTTGTGGCTGTCAAGTTGCTTGTCATCGTTATGTTCTTAGAGGTCAAGGAGCAATGGATAGTAGTCGGTTATACTTCCATTCTCCTTGAATCTGATTATGGAACGGACCAGCTTAGTCTCCCTTCTGTGAAACGCAAAGCCTTTATGAGTCCCCTTCTGACTCCATTTACCCTTCTGGTACTGGCACTGGCCTTCCCTCGAGGACTAATCCTCCCTTCCCTTCCGTCCCATCAATCTGACTCATTTTTCTTTTTTGCTACCCGTGTTTCTCTAAGGCAGCCTTTTCAGATCACCTTGCCCCACAGCCGCATCTGCCTTAGAGATCCTACCTTAAGGAAACCCCCCTAGAGCTGGAGAAGAGCCAGCCTGAAGCGAGGAGAGAGGGGTGTGGTGACATTGGCCTCTCTCTCGAGAGTTGTCATTGGGCCGACGTGCCTGCGGTTTGGGCTTTCAGCACTCACGTGCCAGTTTCGGGCGACAACAACCTCAACATGTGTAAATTGAGCAATGGTTTCTAAAACAACTTCTTAAAATAAGGATGCCTTCAAAGAATTTCCTCAATCTATGCATTATGGCTAAATTAAATTCCTCATCAAGTGTGCCAAGGCATAGATCCATGTGCAAATACCATCAATGTCCTCGAACCAAGAGCCATAAGTGGGGCAACCTAGGAGAATGTGCATCGATGGCATGTTCTCCTCATAAAATAATCAAAACCAATTGCCATAAGGAGAAACCATGTGCCAAAACAATCAACTAATTTCTGAAACCATGGGTTCAAGAGGAGGGCAACTATTGTGCAAGGTAGTTAGATCTCCTCAGTAAATGTGCCACAAAACCATGATAGAGAGAGCAGTCCACTATTTAAGAGAATTAACCACCTCAACATGCTCAAAATAGTAAAGAAGGCTATAGCGCTTTAGAAAATTGTGCCAATACATGAGAACTTGACCAAATTCAACCACCCTTGACCATCAAAGAAGGAGGGCGTCCTAGGAGTGTGCCAAAGTGGGGCACCTTCAATAAATCCCCCAAAAACCCATGGAATAGCTCATATAATCATAAAACTTAGGGAAACCATGTAATCACACCAAGCCACCAATGTGCAACATCAAGGAGCAACTAATAACCCATCATACTTAAGAGAAAAAACCTTAGTTGATGAGTATTATGTCCATGAATGTGCTAGGGGTTAATGAAAAGTGCATTATGCTAATCAAAACCCATGAAGGCATCCAACACTCTACCAAACTCCATGTGTGCAAGATACAAGCCTCCAAAATGTGAGATGATGACGCCAACAAAAAAATGATAATCCATGAACATTATGCTTCTAAGACCATGTTATCACAGATATATTGTAGCTGGGCTACCATGATGCAGCATGTAGCATACAGAGTTATCTCTCTATTTTTCTGAGCCAGACATTCAAATGGGGTTCTAGCATGGATCATTATTTCCAGAATGAGCCATTCATAGCCTTTATTCAGTAGCAGATGCAGAGTGTTTCCTTGCAAGGATTGAGAACTCCTTATCCTTTGAGATGACTTCGGTGGTGACTTATTTCATTCGAGCAAAACAACAAATATGGTACACATTTTACAAATGGGCATATCAGGTAGAGACATGTATATGGTGAGATCAAGTATATGGCTCCTTGGTAGGATTTTTTCTCTTTGACGTATACTAACACCTTTGACTTGTTATGCTATGATGATTATGGTGACCTATGCTTATATTATATGACTAACTGGTGATTAACTTGTGTTGAGAATGATTAAAGAATTCGATGTTGAAGACTATTACTTATGCCACGTTTTACATAATTTCTAAACATTAGTGCTATGTTGGTTCCATGTATCACTTGCCCCCATCCATCCAGCTCATCCATGATTGACTCTTTCCCATGACCTATGTTTGATTGAGACCTGTGAGATTGAAGATCCTTTTCCTCATCTTGACCTCTATGCATGATAGACTCCATGTTTTTCGGTGTCTCTGGCTATGAAGTATGTGGCTTGGTCAGTGTGGCCAAGTTCACCGGATGGTTTTCTTTTAGTCCTCAAAACAAGTGCTCCAACCAACAGTGTCTTTAGACACTAAAGCATCGGAGCGCATAAATGATATATCTAAATGATGCAAAAGCAAAGCTACAATTAGTAGTGCTTTTAAGCGCTAATGCTTGTATATAACTGTTATAAATTAGTAAGTGGCCAAAGGATGAGCACTCATTCGTTGTATAATATAAGGCTCATTTCCCCCCACAAGGGCAACAGGGTGAAGCAAACCCGTCAGGGCTATAGATGCTCGTTGGAAGCGGGGCTAGGCCTTAGTCATTTTCTACAGCCCAGAAAGCTTTCCAGGGCACCTGCCTTTGTAGGCTGGCTATTATCTTGTGTTAAATGCCTTAAAATTGAAAAGTCAATGGTCAAAGGATACACTGAGTGGCTTGAAGATTTCTGCCACATCCCCCCCAGGTGTGTGAAAGGCGGCAACACTACAACAAATACCTATACATCATGAAAATCATTGCATATATTGGGATCCTATTCACCAATAACACCTTCTCCCCCCTCCTTTCAGCGCTAGCCCTTGCCTCTACCTAGAAGTTAATACCCCAAGGACATTAGTCAACACCCTCCAATTTTGATGAAACATCCTAATCCAAGCATTAAAATAAGGTAGAAAAAGATTCACATGCCCAATAAGTGATTTTGCTAGGGTACGATTTTACTAAGATCATGACAAAAGAGTTCAACAATTAGCACAACGAACATTGAGGTACATAGAGGGGTTGATGCGCTTGATTAAATGTCAATACCATACTCTCGTACATGATAGAATCCAGTGGAAATTTGCAATCTTGAAATCCTGAAAATTGTTGGGTTTAATGATTTCTAATAAAATTCGACTTTTAGCATAGGAAGTCCAACGAGGTTGAGACCACTCTCAACCTAAAACAATTAATGGTAATGTTTAAAATTTAAGTAAAAGTTGACACTCTCAATTTTTATCAACTTTCACTTTAAGAATTTAATATTACCATTGATTACTAGGGTCTAGGGTTCGTTTTAGGGTTTTTATTTTACCCTATATTATTTAGGGTAAATCAACTAGTTCAGGTACTGTTATCACACAACTTGTAGTTGCCCACAAATGATATCCTATTCAGGACAGTAGAGGGGGCAGACAACTAAAGAGGTGAACTACGAGTATCCCAATCCCCAGATATGGATTGGTTGTCACGCCAGTTAGGACACCTTTCGCTTTATGCCACTGATACGCCAAGTGACGAAGGGGGAGAACCTGATCTAACCTAGAAGGAAAGACCTAAATCTAACACACCAGATCAAACTGTAGCAATAGAGTACATAACGCGAGTAGCTAGAGAAACCCTAGATCTAAGGAAGTTAGACATTGATAAGGATGTTTTGGACTATAAAGATTTAGATAATGGAAATGTGGCCCAAAATCTTTATATTTGGTGATCGTATAATTATTGTGTATATATAGGTAGTAAGTGCTAGTGTAAATAATCAAATACACTATCCTGGGGGGATTGATGGTAAAAATAAGAGTACACCCAGAATGATGAGTTTAATGAACAATTACAGAAATATAACACTTGAGTAAGATGCCTTGAATATGGATTTGACAATATCTAAAGCACAAGCCAAAAGATGGATCATAAAGAAAGAAAATTAGTTGAAAACCCTAGGAGGGTGATTTGCTTAAGGATCAGTGCTTTAACCACAGGGAAGATGGAGTCCCCAATGATGACGTCTTGGAAAACCCACTTAGTCCTAGGGTAGGGAATAACCTAGAAAGGTTTTGCCAAAAATCCCAACAGAATGACCCAGAGAATTTTTTGAAGGTTTTAATTAGGGTTTTAATTATATGTCAAGTGGATTGGAAATTAAAAGAAAAGAAATACTAACAGAAATACCTAGAAATGTTGTAGATGCCAAGTGCAATGACACTTTACCCTGGTTTGACGCAACTCCAACTGAATTTGATGAAGTTCCATGCCAAAATGATTTGCCGAGGTTGAGTTGGTGCGCTCCTCTTCCTACAAGAGCAACCTATGTCAAGTTAGAATTGATACACAGAAAAAGAAACTACGAATGCAAGATAAATCAAGAAGCATAACCGATGATCAAAGACACATTAGAAAAAATCCTTGATTGCTAGTGTTTTCGGATGGAGGGAGTTGGATCTCTCACAAAAACGCCCCAAGAGAAAAAACGACCCTCACAAAAATAGATTTGGAACAAACATAAATTAACTGGAACACCTCCGAAAATAATTTTGCAACCAAGCAAAAGAACAATCTATGACAAAGAAGACATAGGATTTCTCTGAAAATATTTTCTCTATTCCAATAGCCAAGAGCCAAATTTCCCGTTGGGATACAATGAGGGGATCACAACTCTTAAGTAGATCGAGAGTGTGTCCACATTCTAACCAATATCAATCCAACGATTGAAATTAAAACATCATCAACGGTAAAGATCTTTTAGTTTTACATTACATCGATCAACTTAGACAAATATATTTGAGGGGGGCAAATTACCTCATAAAACCCATTTTTACAACATGATAAGTCATTATTTTTGCAAGTTTGACACTTGGGGAAATGGGGGGGTCATTAGAGGGTCCCCCCATACATATTTCTAAAGATACAACTTGATTTACATGCTTTTATTTTGACCACTTTTACCAATTTCTCCCTATGGGGGACGTCCTCCCTAAGAGAGCCAAAAAGAATAATCTGAAACATCAACATGACTGAAACTAATGCAAATATGTTCGAAGAGCCATAATAAATCATCCAGAGAAATTTCCTTGCCATTTCCTTAACCACACAAGCCAAATCGATTTCTTCAGTAATTTCCTAGTTCATTTTTTAGTGGTACATCTTCTAAAAATAATAATAATCATCATAACTTCGTTCAGGCTGAGAATTGAGGCAAAATCATTGCACAAAAATGTCTAGAGAAATACTAGAATGGTAGAAGTGACTATTCATACCCCCAAGAGCACTGTGGCTCCATAGGAGAGCCATAATCGCTGCAATCTATAATAAAAAATATGATTTGACCAATAATAAAGTGATAATGATCGTGAAATCTAGGGCCAAACTCTGAAAACTGAAACCGCAGTATTAATCTTGGGCATGTATGAAACAAATATAAGCACTATCAAATATTTAGCCACTGCCTGGGAACTGTGTTTGACTTTGTCAACTGGGTTGACCAGGTCAAAATACCCAAACTAAAAGTGAGATACTAAACTGAGTTGAACCTGCATGCATCCAAGATGAGAACTGCTCCAAGATGTATATTAAAACCCAACTTAAATTGTGTCATTCAGAATCAAGGTGACAATAAGAAATAATAATAACAATGAATAAGATATACCTGTCTTTGAGTAATCATTGAATCCTCTAGAAGTCTCTTGTATATGCCATGCTTACAAAGTTTAAACAATTTGCTAATGTTGGGTGTAGGTGGAAAACAAGGCTAAGGTGAAATGGAAATGACTGATAGTTGATTTTGACCATATGATCTCTCTGAATGATGACAAGTACACACAACCACAATGACATATGCACGACAAATAAACAATAGGGAATGGTGGTGTCTCACAAGTGGATGATTTGATATGAAAAAAGTCCATTCAACTTTAACAACATGTCTACAGCTCACATCCAAGTTAACAATCAAGCTCCGTAAGGATCTTTCTAGGACCCTTGCGTTGAGTACATAAGAAACTGTAGTGAAGAGATCCTAAGGGACTCTTGGAATTAGGTGTCCCTTACTCCATCTCACATCAAAACCTGCAAGCTCTGTGAGGAATTAATCATTACATTTTAATAAGATGGCTAGCAGTCTTTCCACTGCTTTATTTGGGCCTTTCACAATTTCATTTCATAGCCCTTTTTGAGTTGTGCCTAAAGACATTGTTTGCAAATTTATTTGAGGGCTTGCATTTCTTAGTATATAGCATATAAAACATAATGCATGTAATGATGGTAGACATATTGCTTCAAGTTTTGGCTGACACTCTTCGGGCAACTAGAGGGAAATATCCACAGTCAGGACCAAACATCGGAGGCAACTGACCAGAGAGGCCAAGGCTTCAAAACCCAACTCGTCTAAGCTTAGGAACCAACACCAACAGGTTCTCCTAGCCCAGAAGGATCAAGGCTTCGACAAGTTTTGTTGCACAACTTAGAGCCGAGACACAAAACAACATGGGATCCATCATGCATAGAGGTCAAAGTGGGTAAGATTATCTTCAATCTCATAGGTCTTAGTCAATCATAGGTCATGGGAGGAAACTCAATTATGGATGAACTGGATGGATGGGGAAAAGTGATACATGGAATCGGCAAAGCACTAAAGTTTAAAAGTTGTGTAAAGCATGGCATAAGCAATAATCTTCTACATCAGACTATTTAATCATTCTCAACACAAGTTTAAGCATCAAAATACATATAATATACAGTGTTCCACCAAGTTTTCGGGACGCGGGGGCGTGGGAGCAAGGAAACGCACATTGGGGACGTGTAGAGACACCCCAAAATTTTGGGGTATTTTGGGGGACGGGGGGGCGGGGAGGCGTCAGGGTCCCTAACATAGGGGGGTCGGTCTCTAAAATTATAAAAATGAAAAAAGAAAAATAATAAAAATATGAACCCCAACATATAAACATATCAATTCCTCATCCCATCACCATTTGCATACTAGCATGCTTATGTTCCCAAAGAGTTTAGTGTAAGTTAATGTAATCATTATAGCCAAGCATATCATATCGATGTTTGTTTCTATTTCGTTTTAAAATGACCATTTAGTGTAAAAGCCTAAAATTTAAGATGAACCATTTCTTTTTTAAGTAAAAAAAATTAAAAAATCAAGGGCAGTGGGGTCCTGTCGGAGCCCCCCATTTTCACGAGGGGGCGTGTGGGAGCCCCCCAATCCGGGAAACTCCTAAACCCACATTTCCCCAAGTTTCGCAGAAAGGGGGGCGCTGGGAAACGTTTCCCATGGAGCCCCCCAGCCCCTAGGGCGTGGGAAGCGTAGGGGGCGAACCTCCGACCCTGGGAGGCGCGTCCCTGTGGAACACCGATAATATATGCATAGGTCACCATAATCATCATAGTGCAACGAGTCCAATGTGTTAGTATAGATCAGAGAGCAAAATTCTACCAAAGAGCCATATACCCGATCTCACCATATACCTATCTCTATATGATATGCCCATCTGTAAATTGTATGCCATATCTGCTGCTCTGCTCGAATGAACTAGGTCACCAATGAAGTCATCTCAAAAGACAAGGAGATCTCAGTCCTGGAAAAGAAATACTTTGTAATTGCTGCTAAAATAAGGTTCTGAATGGCTCATGTTGTAATAATGATCCATGTTGTATCTACATCAATAAGTTTGGCTCAGAGGAAAAGAGAAAATCTACACGCTGCATCATGGTATCCCAGCTACAATATATTTGTGATAACAGGTACAAACCAGCCAGCTCAGCATGGAACCGTGCATTTCCAGTTCCGGTCAATGATTTGGACCAGTTAGGCCCCCTTGTAAAGCAGTCGAATCAGCTGGTTTTGTCAAAACTGGTCCAGTTCTGATAACACTGCTTCAGATTGAACTGCAATAATATCTCGATAGGATGTTGATCTTGAACCAACTCATCCATATAAATGGGAAAAGTAGTCTCATGCTGATCACAATCTTCAGTCCATCCATTGCACCTCATCTCTAGATCTTGCCTTTCTTCTTCAAACCAAGCTTTGGCCCATTCTATTTAAATATTCTATAAAACCTCTAAATGGTAATTGCCTACAGTTTTCAGGGCAGTCCTTTCTCTAATGTTTTAGCACGTAACCCAAAGAGACTTGTTAGAATAAAAGACTCCCCAAATAACAATAGCATCTCAGGGACACGATGTGAAGAATTCAAATCCAGAGTTACTAACATCAAGATTATGAAATTTCAAAACTTTTCCAGAAAATCTCCAGTCTTGCATTCAATACTGTTTCAGTACATATAAATTCCCTGTAAAATAGTGTCAAGTTTGCTACTAATTATAGAAGCCAAGTAAATAGCTTGTACTAATGTTTACTGTTGATCTCTACAGTAACTGATGTCCTTCTATGGCCAACATGACTGCATCTAGTTTATCAATAACAAAAACTATCATGCCAACTACAACGATTAGTTCGGTGACAGACTTTGAAAACAATAAGTGAGTAGTTAACAACATTCTTTTAAGAATATATTAGTGACAGAATTAAAATGAAGTTCTCATAATTTTCAAATGCAAGTTTGAATCGATGCTTGTTAGGTGTCTGCCACAGTTAGCAGTATGCATCCCTATTTTTAAGTTTATGTCATATCCACCTTACGTCAAACCAAAAATGCAATATGCAAAAACATGCAATATGTGTGAGGATTGTGTTGTATTTGTGGGTCCTGGATTCTTTTCATTCACACTTGTACTTTCATAAATGCATTCAACTTGCATCTTTATCATAATAAATTAGACTTACATAATTCAGTACACCGATACTTACAGGAAGGAGTAGCTCAATAACCCACACGAAAAACAATGGACCAAGAAGTGAAGAGAAGTCAATTTCAAATTTTGTTGCAGGTTTGGGCATCTCCTTGACAAACTCAAGTGGCATTTGCACATTTGCACCTTTTAGTAGATGAAGAAAGGCTTGAGAGACCTGGATTAGATAAAAGAACAAATATTACTATGAAAGCATATTCCTCCTCCTGTTTTCCTCTTTTTTCAATACATGTCCCATGCATAAAGAAAATTCCTTTTTCAGCAAAACTATTATAAGAACAGAAATGCTCCTGAAAAGTACAAGTTAATTAAGGTCCACACCAAAATCCACTATAAATGTTGCAAAATATCAATTTATGCATTTGTTGGATTATATAGAATAGGCAGATAGATATAGTACTTGTAGTTATTACATAAAATTCATATGATTTAAGTTCGTCTAGGTATCATTGGAGCAATCTCTGCACCTTGCAGGGCTGCAGCACTTATGCAGTGTAGGCTCATTGAGCCCTGTGGGCTGCAGAACTTATGCAGTGTAGGCTCATTGAGCCCTGTGGGCCAAAAAACTTCATATAGAGTGAAACCATGAAGCTCATGCTATGCAAGCTCACTGTCATTATATATGGAATGGAAACGAGTTGTGATGATAGATGTTTTGTGCATCACCGGATAATCATTAGCATTGCAGGCCTCTAATGATCATGTAGTTTAGGCTCTCCATGTCTTACAGGCCCAAAAACTTGTATCACGTGGGGTCATGCTATACAGCCCGACTATATTGATAAAAGTGTTCCTATAATACCCAATTCTAACACCTTGACAAAATAATGCAATGCATAAAAAGTGGTCAATTGAATATATTTGCCCTGCAAAATGGCAGCTTGAGTGTAAAGGTTTATTTAACAGGGGGTGTGCCTATATTGATACCTTTTATTTAAGAGTCGATGCTTTTATTGAGTTGTATCACAGCCCTATATTCTAAATTCTCCAATTTTAAATTTTTAATATTTTTAATATTCTAGTTTTGTTTTTGTCATCCTTGTCCACCTATCCCATAGAAATTTTGTGGTACCTTTCAGCAGTTCCTATAACTCATCCCCTCATACCCAAAAATCAGTAAAACATAGGTCCAAGTCAAATAGGTGTGTAAATTGGTTGTTACTCCCAACCTAGTGGATTGGGATTTGTTAGGAAAGAAAGTGCCTTGATACTAAGTCTAACTTGTTTATTAAAAAGTTGAAATCCACATCTTGGGCCATGCTGCCACCTTTCACACACCTGGGGCAAACGTGGCAAAAATCTTCAAGCCACTCGGTGTGTCCTTGGGGGCAAGTCTTGAGTCAAGGCTGTCACCTTGTTCTTGACTCCTCCGTTTAGACCAACTTCTAATCGAAGCCGAGGGGGGTAGACCCTATTAGTTTCTAAGGCTCTTAAGGCTTAGTGTGGTGATTTATGATCGAGTGAGTTTTTTAGGAGTTTTCATGAAAGCACTGAAACATTATATTGCAATAAGAATTGTAAGCACAACCACATACAGATTATCTTAACACATGATAAATAAATGTTATTGAAGCAAATGATTGTATGATAAAAAATACTAGTGCCAAAAATGGAGTTGGAATAAGAAACTGTTGTTGTAGTGCTGAGAAATGTGTTGCAAATGCTCTTGGTCAGTTTTAGATCATTGTGAATAAATGAGGGAATTAGATTAGGGGGGAAGGGAACTTCGAATATATCTGACGGTATGTGGAGTATGTCCAAAACCCTTATCCGATGGGGTTCCACGCGAGGAATATGTGGGTTGGATCGGAGTCTTTGGGATGTGTCCTACACTACACCAACAAGAGTGTAGCCTGACGGTATCCCGAGGTCACTACCCAGTTGTTCCCGCTTCCTCTGTGAACTTTCCTTGCAATGGATTAATTTGAGGCGTTGGATTTTCGCCTTGAGAGGTTAATTCAAATGTGAATCTATCTTAACTAGCCACTCTCATTGCTTTTGATGCAACCAACTGTTCGGTCGAACCGCAGTGGTGTAGATCATAAACAACGGAGTCTTGTTGATTTTAAGGATTTTAAAGACTATGTTTGTTTATTAAAAAGGAGAAAATAAACCTCCAAGAATCTCTTTCGGTTCAAATGAACCTCAATCGGGAAAGCAACGAGGGGTTAATTTTAAGAGAAGAAAAAATAATACAAGGAAGTAAATAAAAAGTTTTATAATTAAGCCTACCACACATCTCTTTCCCCTTTCAGGTAACTCGAGAAGTCGTGGGGTTAGTATTTGCTTTACTTTTGATCAAATAAAGATATAACAAATGCACTGATCAAAGTATACTACTCTGCAAAACGAAACGAAACAAAAAGACAAACCACGAAAAATGGCACTGACACAGATCCCCCCCAAGGATGGGGAGTGGGCTCTGGTGGAGCCTACTCAAAACGTTTTATTACGGTATTTACAATGCTTGAGATGGATGCCAATGATCCTTACAAATCTGGATCCAAAGGCTTATAGGTATTAGGAATGAAGCAAAAAAAAGGAATGTTGCTCTGGAAGGTTGTGGATGGCCCAAATCTTCAATTTTCTAGCAGCACTTCTCCTTGTCCTTTCAACAAAAGACAAAAATCAGCCACCTATCCTGCACCAAATGTGCTAAATATAACGTTTAAAAGCATAAAATAGTCAAGTACTGAATGATGGAAAAATATGCACAAGTACTTAACAATACTAGATCTATTCTAAGAATGATGCTTTACAATTCTAGATCTAGAAACATGCTTAAAAAGATCATCCTTAGATATTCTTTGAAAGAAAAACTAAACTACTTAAGCATGTGAGTAACCGTAACCAAAGGGGAAAGTTCGATTTAAATTTGGAGAGAGAGAGAGAGAGAGAGAGAGAGAGAAGGAAAGAGCTCAAGCTTAGGAATGCTTGGGCTATGGATTCCGTTGGTGGAGAGCGGAGGGACTATGCCTCTTCAACAATGAGTTCTTACAGAGTGAGAGAAGCAAGCAAGATCTCACACAAATCCAAGAGAAGCACATGTAAAACACTTTCACGCTTTCCAAGAGACTTGTCAAATCTAGTAAAAATTCATGCTAAAGACAAGAAGAGCATACCCATAAGCAAATCAGTATGCAAAATACTAAATCTTGAACAAAGGAAACTACTTTACTCACTCCTACTAAGCAAAGAAACTACTTTACTTACTCCTACTAATTAGTACTAATCCTTCGATGAGGCCAGCTTTGACAAGGAATAGAAAATACATAAAAGAATTTCTACAGATTACCTCGGCAACAACATGAGCCAATGATCATCCAACACTTGAGCCATGCACCACATGAGACCTCCAAAGCCTTTTATTATTCCAAACAATAATGGAGTACAATACAACGAGAGCAGACTTTCGGTCCTCTGACCATGAGAAAATGAGGAAAGAAGCCCTGCTTAAATAGCAAAAATGACCCAAGGGGGATGGGTCACCAACTAACAGAAGAGTGGAGTTGAAGGAGATGATTGTGGATCTAATTGATTGAGCTTCATGGAGAGAACGCCAACTCTCCTTAATCGCCACATCTACACATGCCAATACTCAAACTAAATCACGAGTCCATGAGGTTGGCGCATATCACCAACCACATGATTCGTAAGTCTTCCAAAAACTCTCCTAAGTTGACACTTTGATTTATGGTGACTCACCCTTCACAAACTCCAAGCCAACTGAATGAGGAATCCCTTTCCAACTCACACGAGCCACGCGTTTTTAAGAGAAAGTGAGATGAGGATGAGCGCATTATTCACGTGAGCTCATGTGGTGGGGTCTTTAAAACACATTAAACTTAATAACTTACCCAAGTATAAGTTGCCTTTCACATTTTGGTGAGGTCGCTAATCATGGGGACCCATTTTCCATGTGACCCCACTCTTCATTTGACTTACTTTTTTACTTTTCAAAATTTGACTTTAGTGCCAAATTGTTGCAACTTTAGCATTAAAATACCATTTTAATGCTCCGTTAGCTGAATAATGCCTTACGGAATGTTTTAGCCGCTCGAAACATATGAAAAGTGGCCTCTAGGGTAAAGAGGATGCTCTGAGTGTGAAAACGAGCATCCCCACGCCAAAAACGGACTCCGAACCCGACTTTTATTACACTTACAAATTTTTCAATTAAACCATTAAAAATGGCCTAATATTGTGAGAAAAAAAATAAATTTCTCGGAATTGAACAAAAACCTAGGGGGGCCTAGCACATGTCCATACGACTCAATTTGAATGCCTAGAATGTTTATAGACACTGACACAGAGGCTCTAATAACCCCCTAAGGCCTAACCACCAAGACGACTACCCCAACTTTGGAGGTGTGAGTGAAAAATTCAAAAATTATTAGTCGTTTTGTTAAACAACAAATAATTATTGAGGAAAAAAACACTCTGGGCTAGTCGGCTTGATGTCTAAGTCTTAGAAACCAAGTCTTTTATAAACTTGACCATGCTAGCACATCTTTTACAATTTCCCTAAGGGGGTATGAACATGTGTTACAAAAAAATTTGAAAAATCTTCCAAAAAAGGCCTCGCGGACTTCTGAACTCTGATGAATGAACAAGTGTGCTTGTTCAAACTTTGTCGGCTTGCCTGAAAGTCCAACTAGGTGCAACTTAGTTGGTAACAGGCCATGAAGGATGGTGAATATCCAAGTGAAGACGAGCTTCCAACCAAATTCTACAAAGTGACATGGGATGAGGTTGGAGATGTCTTCAAAATATGTACTGAAGACCTTTAATGAGTGTCTCTAGGAGAGAAGGCTAACATCGGGATCATCAAATTAATCCCCAAAGCTTCTAATAAGGATTCCATAAGTGGTTGGACAACAACTATCCTTCTTAATTTGGCATATAAAGTTCTTTCCAAATTTTTGATTAGCAGAATTGAAGAATTGAGCATGTGTCTATAAGGGTTTGTGTAAAACGGGTTGACTTTGCCAAAGGTTGATTTATTCATGATTACGTTGTGTCAACATGGGATGCTCTTGAGAGAGCAAAGGAAACTTGACATATGTACACAACAAGGTGGAAGTGCAACAAATGCTTTAGGGGAACTGAAGAAGGTGCTAAGTGTCCTCTAGCATGATGGTGTATTTGCTTATAGATTCTATACTTTACCTAGGTAATTTGCATGTTTCATCACATATTCAGTTTTTACCTAGGTAAAATCCATTTGATACTTACACTTCATCACTTTCCCTTTCCTAGAAGGCGCATGGCAAAATTTTGATTATATTTCCCTACATTTCATCTTATATCAACCCTTCATTTAGTCATATTTCCACTTTTCATCATTTCCAGTGTGAACACATTAAACTGGTTGGGATATTTTCATTTACTGATTGATTAAACCCAAACCTTTGGCTTAGCACTATGTTAATTGGCATATTGTTGCAATTAGGCATTGAAGCCTCATTCCCTAAATTTTTAATTCGATTAATCGCTAGAGAATGCAACTTTATATCATGTAGTACACATCTTGAGGGTAGCGCTCACCCTTTGGCACACTTGTCGAGGAAATACACTCAAACATAAAATTTAATTGTTGTCTCCCTTCACAAATTTGTTGGGGTCTAATTAGCCTTGTTCACATGTGCCAACCTATTCTTTTGACTTGTCCCACCCTTGGCACATGTGTTGAGAAGGTTTTTGAGCTTGCACGTTATTTGAGAGGTTAGTTATGCATGTGCCCCTAGGGTTTTGACCATGTCACTTCATGCATTTACATCCATTCATCCATTTACACATTCTTCTAGAACATTAGGTGGTGCACTCCTTTAGGTCCACTTGCATCCTTAAATTGGTCTTGTTCACACCTTGTAACGTTTAAAGTGACCCACAACTAATTGGTCCACATCTCAAAGGTCCACTTGCAAATTTTTCAAAGAGGATAACTACCATTGGTACTTTCCTTGAAGAACCCACATGTCATGGCCCTAGGAGTAGTGCCCCAATTTTTTCATTTTCAACTCGAAGGAACATGTGGCACTGACCTACCTCGTCTGCAAAGGCTTGGCCTATTTGTGACTATTACACCCAAACTACACCTCTTCACTCAGGGCCAGCCCATAACTATGCCTTGAGCTACAAACTATTAGGTTGCTGCAAACCCCTACTCAATTTACTCACCCAACAGTCACTTGCACTACAGTAGTTTAACACTTAGCCAATTCTATAATTAATCATTACACATCAACATCACAGTACAAGTATCTAGCAGTGTATACAAGAGACAACAAGTATTGTGGTTCCTAAACTAAGCACTCAAACTCACTCAAGTCGCAAATCACATGAATTATGCGCTTGTGATCTTATGAGGGAGCGCACCCTTTCAAACTTTGGTCACTCACTACACTCCAAACTCACCTCAAATGTGACGCTTTTAACCAAAATTTAATTCACCTTCTATTAAAATCAAGAAACGACACTTCCTCCATGTCATTTTATTAAGATTTCACTTGACTTTTGACTTTTGACTTTAGTGCATTTTGTCGCATTTTAGCATTTTTTTTGCCACTTCATCGCATTGTCAGAGGAATAATGCCATACGGGCTAATTTAGTCACCCGAAGCATGGGACAAGTGGGTCCCGGGGTAAAGGAGGTTCTCTAAGTGTGAAAACGAGCATCCCCACGACAAAATCGGACACCAAATTACACTTATATTACATTTTCAATTTTTCCATTTAAACCATTAAAAAAAGCCTAAAATTGCGGAAAATTTAATTTTTTCGGAATTTAAAAAAAAAAATTGTTATCACACATATATTGCAGCTGGGCTACCATGATGCAACATACAGATTTATCTCTTTATTTTTTTCGAGCCATTCTTTCACATGGGGTTTTAACATGGGTCATTACTGCCTTAGCCATTTCAAAGCCTTATTTAGAACTGTGTCCTTGCCAGGACTGAGATTCACTTGTCCATTGAGATGATTTCAATGGTGACCTAGTCCATTTGAGCAAAGTAACAAAGCAGATATAGTACACACAGTTACAGAGGGGCTTATCAAATGGAGACAAGTATATATGGTGAAATCAGGTATCTGTTTCATTGGTTTGTTTTTGCTCTATGATGTATATTAAAAAGCTAGGCGTGTCTTGTTAGGATGATCATGGTGACCTATGATTATATATATATATTGATGATTAAACTTGTGCTAAGACTGATCAAAGAACACAATGTTGAAGACTGTTGCTCATGCCATACTTTACACAAATGATTAAACCTTAGTGCTATGTTGGTCCCATATGTCATTTGTCCCCATCCATCCAGTTATTCGTTATTTTAATTTTATCCCATGACTTAGATTGATTGAGACCTATAAGATTGAAGATCGTTTCCCCATTTTGACACCTATGCATGATAGACTACATGTTGTTATGTGCCTTTGACTATGAAGTATGTGGCTTGGGCAGTGTGGTTGAGTTCACCGAGTAGTTCTCCTTTAGTCCTCAAAACAAGTGCTCCACCAAACAGTGTTGCTAAACACTAAAGCATTGGAACGCATAGAAGCTATATCTAAATGATGCAAAGTATAAATGTTTGAAAGGTAGTCAATGGCCAAGGGGTTGAGCACTCGTCTTTGTATAATGTAAGGCTCATCTTCCCTCCACAGGGACAGCAGGGAGAGGCAAACCCATCGAGGCTATGGACTACTCGTTGACAACAGGGCTAGGCCTTAGTCATTTACTGGAGCCCAGAAGGCTTTCCAGGGCACCTGCTCTTGTAGGTTGGCTACTATCTTATGTGAAAATGAAAGTTATTGAAAAAGGTCAATGGTAAAAGAATGAGCACTCATTCATTGTATAGTGTTTGGCTCATTTTCCCCCACAGGGAAATAGGGTGAGACTAGCCTACAAAGGCTATGTCTTTGTCAATACTGGAGCCCAGAAGGCTTCCAGGGCACATGCCTTTGAAGGTTGAACTGTATTGTAAAGTAATGAAAAGGAAAACTTGCTAGAATTTAAAGGAAACAAGCACAAGTACTTTATCCATTTGTGAGACATTGCCATTCCCTATTACTATCTGTCATGCATATGTCTTTTTGGTTGAGTGTATTGGTTATCATTCGGAGAGATCACATAGTCAAAGTCAGTCATGAGTCATTCCCCTTTACCTTAGCCTTGTTTTGCACCTTTACCCAACACTAGCAAACTGTTTAAACTTTGTAAGCATGGCATGCACAAGAGACTTCCAGAAGGTTCAATGATCTTTCAAACGCACAGGTATATCTTCCTTATTATTATTATTGTCACCATGATTCTGAATAACATGATTTAAGTTGGGTTTTGATACACACCATTGGATCATTTCTTACCTTGGATACATGCAGGATCATATTGATATAGTATCTCACCTACAGTTTGGGTACTCTGACTTTGTCAACCCAGTTGACCAAGTCAAACACGGTTCCCAAGGCAGTGACTCAAAAAACAACAGTTCTTATATTTACTTCCGACATGCCCAGGACCAATACTGCAGTTTCAGTTTTCAGAGATTGGCCTCAGATTGCACATTCAGTGATTAGTATCACTTTATTATTGGCTAGATTTTATTATTATGACAATGATTTTGGTTCTCCTAGAGCATTGCAGTGTTCCAGGGGGTATGAGTAGTCACTTATACCATTCTTCTATTTCTCCAGATCATCCAGTATAGTTAGTTTGCCCCAATTCTCAGGTTGGACAGAGTTATGATGATTTTATTCAGTTCTAGAGGATGTACCACCCAAAAATGAACTAGGAAATTCACTGAAAAAATCGATTTGGCATGTTGGGTCAAGGAAATGGCAGGGAAACTTCTCAGATGATGTATTTTGACTCCCCGGACAGTTCTTCATCAATTTCAATCAGCATTTGGTCCGAGATTATTTTGTTTGGCTTAGCCAGTGAGGACGTCCCCCAAGGGGCGTCCCTCACTTGGCCAATTGATGTATTATATAATTATATCTTATGTTATGAGGTTGTAATGGGGCATAGGGTGAATTAAGCCCCTAGTGACCCCCTTTGATATACTATTATGTTGTATCTTATGTTATGTTATGATTTCCATCTTAGGGAGTGTTGCCCACCTATTTTGACTAGGTGGTAACTCCATGTACATGAAGATGTACATAATTGTACAAATTGTACCTTGGAAAAATCTGAGGATTTTTTCACTTCTGCAGGGCAATGGCCCCTTTGTAAAACGAAATGTCTGCTCCCCTGCGTGGGAAAATTAATGTAATTATATGTGCTAGTGTGGGTTATATGATATGGATGCCACACCGTGGAACTGGTTGTTAGGGAAGTCCCCTCATCGAGTGTTTTTTCCCTTTCCAATTAGTCTTGTTGTTTAAACGATTTTAATTGGTTTGGTTTTTCACTCAAAATCCTCCAAAGTGGTGACGGGCGTTCTAACAGTCAAGTCCATGGGCTGGCTAAGGGTTCAAAATGCTATTCATGACCATGCTAGCCATATCTTGTAGTCTTGTGGAATTTCGTTAGGATTTTAATTTTAATTTTGATTTTTTCTTAATTAATTAACTTTACCATTTGGTGGTTAATTAATTAAGTTTTGATGTAATAATGTAATCTCTTGAACCTTGGCATTTTGTAATAGGGGCTATGAATGCAAATGAAAATGCTCTGACACCCCCTAAGCCATTGGTTCAAGTCTCATGTCATTTTGACAAGGGGTTAGGAAGTCAGAGCAATTTTAGTTAAGACAAGGTATTTTTTCCTAGGAAATTAATTTAATTTCCAAGGGTAAAAAATTAAATTATTTGATTTTGAAGGAAAAAATCAAATAAGGCCATGGTAATTAAGTTTGGGGGTGGCCAAGCATAGTCAATTTTTATGGTCAAAATAAATGTCTGAAGATCTCCTAAGTGGGGCGTCCCTCTTGTCTTAATAAAAGATAAAAAATAAAAATAAAAGATAAAATAAAAGATTAAAAGATTAAAAAATAAAAAGATAAAAATAAAAAATAAAAGATAAAATAAAAGATTAAAAGATTAAAAGATAAAAATAAAAAATAAAAGATAAAATATAAAAAGTAAAAGATAAAAAATAAAAGAATAAAAAAATAGAAATTTTAAAAATAAAAGATTAAATAAAATATAAAAAGTAAAAGTAAAAGATAAAAAATAAAAACAATAAAAAATTAAAATAATAAAAATTAAAATTTGAGTCAAAAGGGGGCTCCACTGAGTCATGGAAACCCTAGATCTAAGGGTGTAGATTGATTAAGATATGGATCAAGCACCTGAGCCATGGATTGAAAAGTAATCTAAGGGTGTAGAATGATTGAGAAGGATGCAAAGTCAAATACCTAGATCTAGTGGTGGAGATATAATCTGGATCTAGATCTAATCTTGGCCATTGATCTTCAAAGGGTTGGGGTCTTCCTCAACTATATAATGAGGGTCTCACTCCCTCATTGGGGATGATCTCCCATGCTATTGTTATGCTGCCGGAATCTTTCCCCACTCTCTTCTCATATTCTCTCAAGCATTTGGCCCAAGCCTCTTGCCATTTTTTGTATTGAAGCTTTGCCCTAGTTGGGCCATTTAATCAAAGAAACTTTTGGAGGGACATTGTGCTACATTCTACATTCTTCATGATCCATTTCTTGTGAGGTAACTTGTATCTTTTTTAGTTTTGCATATTTGTATTAGTCTAGTTAGCTCTCCACAAAGTATTTTGTGGAGCGATTAGAGAGTAAAAGTATTTTTACCCTCTTTTGTGAATGGTTTAGCAATTTTTCTTCAAAGTATTTTGCAGGGATTGTTAGACATTCATCACTAGGCTTACATATTTTTGCAGATCTAGATTTGTTTGCAGGTTTTCCAAGCAAGGATATCTCTCCAAGGGTTTCGTCTTTTCAAATTTTCAATTCGGCCATTTTCCTTTTTCCTTCCTGAAACTGAGTTTTATTCACTGTATAGTGAATATCACCCTTGTTTTAGGGCCCTCATCCATTATATATTAGTATAGGCTTATAAATCTGCTGTTTATATGTTAATTTCACCCTAAAAACATTCATTTTCAGCCACTAAAATTTCTGTTTTTTCCATTTTTTAAAGTTCAGATTTTTCTGTAAAATTTCTGGGTTTTACACTAAATTGTTCTAACTTTCTGTTTTAGTTTTCTGCAGTAATTTCCAGCAAGTAAGTTGCTGATTTTTTGCAGGTTTTGTGCACAGAAAGAGGGGGTTATGCTGCCCTAAATTGCCAAGAAAAAACTAGCAAAAATTTGGTCCAAAAGAGGCCCTAAACTACACTTCTTCTCTCTCTTCTACTACATTGTAAACCCCAAATGAGAAGTTCTCTTTGGGGTATTTCTCTGCTGTAAATTTGTATAAGTAGTTGCTTAGAGTTTGTTTTATTTGCAAGTTTTTCTGTTTACCCACCTATCTTTGTGACAGACCACCATCTCTGTCACAGAGATTGAAGTGAGGTTAGTTTAATCAGTTTTATTTTTCTGTTCACCCACCTATCTTTGTGACAGACCACCATCTCTGTTACAAAGATTGTTGTGAGGTTAGTTTACTGTTTTAGCTAGTTGTATTTCCTTTCTAGTTTTATTTTCAGTTTACCCACTATCTCTGTGACAGACCACCATCTCTGTCACAGAGATTGTTGTGTAGTTAGGACATTGCTTTAGTTAGTTGTTTTTCCTTTTAATTTTCTGTTCAAAATAGTTAGATTTAATTTTCATTTTCTGTCAAAGAAGTAATCATACAACCCACCTATCATGTGTATCCTCTATCCACTTGTCATCTCCCTTTAGGGACTTCAAGTTGGATATGAAAAGCAGGAGAAGTGGGGGCTTAGTTAATTAAAACAACTTTCTTTCTTTTTCTATTACAATCTTCACATTCTGTTTTTCAGTCCAAGATCAAATACCAGCACCTCCCATAAGGGATACCGCTTGGTTGATCTTGTTGATATTTTAAAATTTACCTTGCATGTTAATCACCAAGACTAAAATTTACTTCTAAAATTAACCAACAACAACTTCACTATTTCCTGCTCCTCTACTCGGTTATCACCCTTCGGGGTACTCACGAGATACGACAGGGGATAGAGAAGTCTTAGTTTAATAAGCATCCATCTAGTAATTTTCCTGTTGATTAAAGACAGTGACCTCTGAGGCGACTTGGGGTAGTAGACCGTGGGGGGTCTCTAGGCGTTTTACGTCCTCCTTGTTGAGCACCAGACCATTGGAGTTTGACCTGTGAGCTACGGGTGGGCTTTGCTCCCACTTTGTTGAGCGCAACAGCATTCCCTCTTTGACTTGAGAAATACTGGATTGGGGTNAACAGAGGAGTTGTGGACTGTGGTGACAGTGATCCCCAGCTCTAACTTGCCCCCAAGGACACACAAAGCGGGTTGGAGACTTCCCCATGTCATAAAGTGTGTATTAGGCGGCAACATCTTTGGCGTCGTTGCCAGGGACAAGTCTTTTGTCCTTAGTCTTGACATTAATTAAATAATTTTAGATCTAATTCTTTTATTCTTCAATTTAATTCGTTTTTAAAGTGTTAATAAAAATTTTGAAATAACCTTAAATTTTTTTATTTTATTTTTTTTACCCATATTGGAAGTTTACTTGTTCTCCAAGTGACGACTCCACTTCAAAATATATAGTAAGGTATTCTACCTGGAGCCCTTTGGTTTGCTTAGCTCACTCTTAGATCCTGAAAAGGCTTTTAGAGGAAGCTAAACAAACCTGCTCCCTGTAGAATCTTTACAAGTCTTGGAGAAGAAGCCAATTTCTAATATGCCTTTGTGGTTTATCTAAGTAAACCAACCTGAAAAATGAATAATTATTATAGACCATGTGATTTCTCTAAAATTGTTGGTTACCCTCATGAAGTTCCAGAGAAAGCTATAGACAAGCTGCCTTCTTTTCAAGGAGACAATGTTGCAAGTGCTAAAGCCCACATCAGAAATTTCAATTTATGTATTGCAAGATGGTGTATGGCACACAACCATGAGGATGTGAAGATCAAACTCTTTGTTTTGTCCTTAGAGGAAGAGGCCATCGATTGGTTTATGGAACATCATGATAACAAGTTTAAAGACCTTAAGGGAATCATTGAAGCTTTTAATGATAAATGGGGAGATAAGAGGGATCACCATTCCTTGTTAACTGCCTTGCACTCTAGCCATAAGGAAGATAATGAAACAGTGGAAGGGTTTAACAGAACATTTAATGAATTGGTTAAGAGTCTCCCTCAAGATATTAAGCCTCCTGAAAAGGCCATCTTAATTTTCTACATTCAAGCTTTTGAAGGGGAAATGAGATA